>CAUYPK010116733.1:0-140395 GCA_963574355.1 Loris lydekkerianus | reverse complement strand
AAAAACACACAAACATTACTATTTATAAAATACCCAAAAATAAAAAAAAAAAAAAAAAAAAAAAAAAAAAAAAAAAAAAAAAAAATATATATATATATATATATATATATATATATATATATATATATATATAATATTTTTAAATGAATTCCAGTAGCATATATCATAGAAATTACATACATTCACAATAGAAATGAGATAATATGAGAGCAGAAAATGAGCACTCTAAGGCAGGAAGATTATAATGTGTCATTATAAATTACTTATAAAATATACTTTATGTGAAATGCATAGCATGCAGAAAAGAGTAAGACATAACATTATACATTAAAAAATTAAAAGACATGTATTTAAATAAAGATTAAGGGCACATACAGTGAAATTAGACATTTATATTAACATTTTGTGAAAGAATTTCAAAGACCAAGCAATGAGCAAGGTAGTAATTACCCTTTACTTGAAACTACCTCCTCTCTTCCTAGAACAAAAGATTCATGCTCTATGCATCTTTGTATCCCTAACAATCAAAATTACTTGCAGAAATTAGATACATAAAATCCAACCATCTAGACCTTTCTCTAATCTCAAAGATAATTTGGCCCTAAATTCTATTCTTCTTTTGTGTTTTTTCAGTCTGTTCTTAAAGTTTGGTGCCAGAAAAAATGTAATCCAAGTTGACAGTTTCCTGCTGCTTTGGAGAACAAGTAATGGTGCCCAAGAAGTTATGATTTATGTGTCATCTCATAAACATTTCTCTGACTCAACAGCATTAGGACCAGCTCTTACTGTTATAGAAAAATATCACTAAAATGACAATATGGGTTTAAACTGGAATTCTTTTGCTCCCAAGGAGCCACGGACAGGCAACAAAATATACCACATTTTGTTGAGATCAACATTGAAAGAAGTAACTTACAAAATTGTGGCAATTTGTTTGTCAAATCAAAGTTGATATGTCTGTAATTTCTAGTGTCTGCTTGCTTTAGCAAAGTAAATTAAGACTGTAGACAAGATAAAGGATTGAAAAGGGAGAAGCTGGGTGGTGCCTGTGGGTCAACGAAGTAGGGCACCGGCCCCATTTGCCAGAGGTGGTGGGTTCAAACCCAGCCCTGGCCAAAAACTGCAAAAATAAAGAAAGAAAGGGACAACCTGATTTAATGACAAAAAATACATGGTTTTACTTTTTCCAAATAGTCACCGTGACATACTCTAGACTATTAGCCTAATTCAATGAATGGTTTCAAAAGGAAAACATGTACCTACTAGCTGTAATTTAAAAGTTACACGGCCAGAATATATATATGTATATATATATATATATATATATTTTTTTTTTTTTTTTTTTGAGGCAGAGTATCACTTTGTTACCCTTGGTAGGGTGCTGTGGTGTTACAGCTCATAGCAACCTCAAACTCTTTTTTTTTTGCAGTTTTTGGCCAGAGCCAGGTTTGAACCCGCCACCTCCGGCATATGGGACCGGCACCCTACTCTGTTGAGCGCTAGGTGCTGCCCAGCCAAAATATTTTTAAAAGAGATACTATAACTATATACCAATGTTAAGGAGCAACCTTCACAAAAAGTCATTTTCTTATTCCAGTACAAATTCCAAAACATTTTTAAAACTTTTTCCCCAAATTTTTTCTGTATGTTTTCAATCTTTTCAAGGCTGGAAAAGTTCATTTTCTCCAACTGGAAGTGATTTTTGAAAACCATTCAGAGCCAAGGCTGGTAAATGGGGTTGCCCCAGCTCAAAAACAAGCAAACAAAAATACCGCCCCAAAATGCGCTAAGAAAGATTTTCAGAGACAGCTTACAATCTGACTCAGAAAGCAATTTCAAAATGCGACAGTCATTTTTAGAGTCCGGAAAATAACAGCATGATTGGGAAAGGGATATAGACAGGGAAATTCATTTTAAGGAAAGGAAACTAACTTTCTCAAATACCTACTTCATACAAAGCACTATGCGGAAGAAGGCCACACAGTAAAAACACAGCAGGGTAAGTCAGATCTTACTGAGAGGTATAATGTGGGGCATATTTTGGATTAGAAGCACTACTTTACAGTCATAGATTGGGATGACTGTATTGTATTTTGGATTAGATTCACTATTTTACAGTCATAGATAAAATATCTGGAGATCTTCTTTGGAAATAAACTTAGAAGGGAGTCTAACTGTAAGCCACAATTCAACCTAATAACTTGTAGTAAGTCTACTAGACCTATAACATTAGGGAGAGAATAGATAGACTAAACCTAGATGAAAGCTGCCATCCAAGGACAGCACAGATCATGCAATGACCTCAACAAGGAATAGCTACAACATTTTAGGACTAGTTAATTGAAAATTATTTCATTATGAAAAAGCAAAAAAAGATTAGAGTTTAAACAATCATTTATAATCCAACATAATATTTAATGGAAGAGAATAAATTAATTTATTTCTAATTTTGGTACATATATATCCCTGACTTGGAAAAAAAAAAAACCCCACAAACGTTCATAAGCATCCACCCACAGAAACAATGCAGGAGGTGAATAGAGATATAGTACCACGGAGTATTGCTGGGTGGGTGAGACCGGCAGGAGCGGGGATGGGTAAGGGGCTGTAGAGTACTGAACAGGCTGTGAAGAGGGCTGCAGAGGACGAACAGGCTAAAGAATAACAGGTTGGCAAACAATGTTAATGTCAGAATAAAATGATTAGAAAAATTCAGAAAATGTAAATTTACACTTTTTTGGCAATAGTTTTAATTATATTTAGCAAGTCATTTAAAATACAACACTATAGGAAACAACAAAACCAATACTAAGTGAAGAAATTATACGTAATAAAACTTTTAAGAACATACCTATGCCTTGGCTAATTATATAATTAGGACAATTTTTTTTGTAATAAAAGTACTTCTTTACTATAAATGAATTGAAATAGGTAATTTAAGCACTTTAAACCTTGCATCTAACCAAGGCTTCTGGGTTAAGTCAGTACAAGCAAAACTGCTTACCATCATTTTCTGGTTTTATGAAAGGGTTGCCCTATTTAGCAATATAATACTAAATTATAAATGAAAAACTTCATTATTGTTATCAGACTAGCAACTTACATAGTATCTATGCTGATTATCCTATTTGATAAGGTATGATTAAATAATATTTTGGGCCCAAAGTTCCTGAATTTTATACAAAAATTATACTATGGCTAGTTATTAAGAATAACAGCCTAAGGAACAACACACATAGACATACAGACACATATACACACATAAACAAATCTCTAACACATATATAAAGACAACAAACATGTAATTAAACACATTTTTGTTTCATGTAACTAAACTCATTTTTGTCTGAGAGCATATATATTATCAGCTGAGAAACTAATTACTTGAAATCTTCAGCCATTAGTGAAATACTCCTGAGTTTCAGGAAAAAGAGTTTTTGTATGGGACATAAAAATTCTTTTTTTTTTTTTAAAGAGTGCCTGAGGGTGCTTAAAAATAGGTATGTTATGAAATAGACTTGATCTTAGGAATATGGTTGACTATCTATGAGCTAACTCTGCATTGTAATTTAATTTCCCAATCTTGTTTTATATTACAAAAAGGCAATTAATGTACATATCAGCTTAATTTGTAGTAATCCACTTTATAGACAGACTAAGGTAAGTGATCTGTAGACAGTAATGTAAGAAAGCAGAAGAATGTAGGTAATTCTATCTCATGGAAAGATGAAAACTCTTACTTTTGGTTAACATGTATATTAACCAAACAGACTGTTCTCCCATGAACAGACTATTTAATGTGTTATTAAGTGATATAACCATTAGGACATCATTTCTTTTTTTTTGAGAGTCTCAAGCTATCACTCTGGGTAGAGTGCTGTGGCATTATAGCTCACAGCAACCTCCAACTTTTAGGCTCGAGCAGTCCTCTTGCCTCAGTTTTTCTATTTTTAGTAGAGACAGAGTCTTGCTTTTTTGCTCAGGCTGGTCTTGAACTCATGAACTCTTGAGCTCGAGCAATACACCTGCCTCGGCTTCCCAAAGAGCCTAAGACTACAGGTGTGAGCTACTGCACCTGGCCTTGGATAGCATTTAAGAAGAGAATACTTTTACGGAGAAATTCTTATGACAAAAAAGATGTATAATGATGTATAATGATGACACATTTTTACCCAAAAAATCAGCACAATAATCTCTCAAAAACCAAACAGCTTACTGCAGCTTAATCCAGGGGGGAAAAAAAGAACCTACAATTAATGTAATCACCACAACAAATAAAAGCTGGATTATCTCTGGTTCCTCATAAACTTCTTGACTAGAAATAAGTGAGCTTCTTAACTGACATCTATCACACTAAATGAGGTATAGCAGCTTTAGAACTTCCACGAAGAGACTATTTGGTGTGTTATTAAGTGATATAACCACTAGAAATTTTTTTTTTTAAAGAGACAGAGTCGCACTTTGTCGCCCTTGGTATACTGCCATGGCATCACAGCTTACAGCAACCTCCAGCTCTTGGGCTTAGGCAATTCTCTTGCCTTAGCCTCCTTAGCCTCCCAAGTAGCTGGGATTACAGGCGCCCGCCACAATGCCTGGCTATTTTTTGTTGCAGTTTGGCCAGTGCCGGGTTTGAACCTGCCACCTTCAGCAGACATATCAACTGTGACATATTCTAGACCAGGTGTCCTCAAACTGGGGCCCGCGGGCCACATGAAGCAGTGTGAATTATATTTGTTGCCGTTTTGTTTTTTACTTCAAAATAAGGTATGTGCAATGTGCAATGTGCATAGGAATTTGTTCATATATATATTTTTTAAACTATAGTCCGGCCCTCCAACGGTATGAGGGACAGTGAATTGGCCCCCTGTTTAAAAAGTTTGAGGATGCCTGCTCTAGACTATTAGCCTAATTCAATTCATTAGGGTATATGGGGCTGGCGCCCTACTCACTGAGCTATAGGTGCTGCCCTAGGACATAACTTTCTTACAGAAAACTTGACCTCCTATGTAAATGTAAGATGAAATAAAAGCTTTGGTCTACTGGGAGATAAAAGAAGACTATGAGTACCTAAAGTCTGAGTTAATTTCTCCCAGAATGTGAAAGAGTAATGAGACAACCATGAGCTAGGCTGATAAAAGTGAAATCCTGACACCAGTTAAAGAAAAGGCCTTGGCACTTCCTTTTCTATTTGAATTGCAAATGACAGTAAAACAGGACCTACCTAAAGTAACTGGTTTTTTATTGTATGTTCAAGAAATGTAGTCCATCTGAAGGGTCTGGAAATCATAGACTAGCCTGGGCAATAAAATGAAATCCTGCCTCTACAACAAATAAAAAAAGTAGCCAAGCATGTTGCAATATGCCTGTAGTCCTAGTTTATCAAAAGGCTGAGCCAGGAGGATCACTTGAGCCTAATAGCTTGAGGTTGTAGTGCGCCACGATCCCACTGCATGCTAGCCGAGGTGAAAGAGGGAGACCTTGTCTCGATAAATTAAAAAAAAAAAAAGGAAACTCTTTGGCATTAAGTTGTGTAAAGCCAAGGCAAGGAAGGCCAGAAGTTTTATGCAGCCTTAGTGTATATAATGAAATGGGGTGGGGAAAGGGGTATGGGGGTCTTGGGGAATAGTTTTAGGTGATCTCTTACACATAAAATAACTCCTTTGTATTACCGTAGAGGTGTACCAAAAACCTATCAGTCCTTCTACTTAAAAAAAAAAAAAAAAAAAAAAAAAATTGCCTTGGCTAGTATTACAAGTCTTAATTGCCAGAGGTACAATTATTTTCATAACTTTAATACTACTGAATATTGTAATTAAACTGCTTCTATGTTCTTCAACCCTGCCATACAAATGATATCAAAAGCAAACAAAATGAATGAAATTACTCCAGTTCAAGTTTATAATTCTAATTCTTTCATAAGTAATTAACCTTCATATTCTCACCAATGTAATATTTATATAGTCTTAACAGGGAAAAAGAGTTGTAACTAACTGTAGAAACTCTTTCACGTGTAACACAACCATTAAAAATTATAATAAAGAATCCCCAACAATAAAAAAAAAAAAAAAAAAAAAGAGCAAAAAGCAAAACAAGGCAATAGATAATGAAAACTATCTGCTTAACTAGACAATGGTCATTAAATGTTTGTGGAGGGGATAATGTTAACTAAAACACAAAGTACCGTATATACTCGAGCATAAGCCGAGTTTTTTCCAGCACAAGTTTTGTGCCAAGTTTGGGTTTTTCTGCACAAATTTTGTGCCGGAAAAAACTCGGCTTATACTCGAGTATATACGGTAAGTTTTCTACTTAAAACACACAAAAAAAAATTAGAATAAAGATAAAACAGTTTATGCCAGTATGATTATGTTCTCCAAAGATGGACAACACATCTTGAGAGGAAGAAGACTAAATGTGAAGATATTATATATATATAAACTCTAAATGTTTATACAAATTCAATATATTACTGAGAGTAATTTTGGGGATTCTAACTCACAGAATTTGTCTATCTCTCCTAATGTAGGCAGAATGGATAGAATACACTGCAGAATCTAAGTAACCCATCTCAGTTTTTCCTGTTAAATCTGTTCAATCTTAACTCACTTTGCTTACTGGGCCAATGAACACTTTTATTAGTTTTTTCTTTCTCCTCATGCCCATTTCTTGCTGTGGTGATAAAGGAATAAAATACTCACCAGAAAGGCTCATGAGATTAAAAAAATTCCCATTTTTCTAATAATCAGTATTTATTACATGAAAAGCTCTTGAAATTAACCCTCTTTTCCCATGAGTAGTACATGAAACATTACTGGTAGCAGAAAATAAAGTTCTAAGAGATACTTTGCTAACTCAATTATAATTAGTAAATTTAGTTACAAATATGTAAAGACATGTACTTAGCATTATGTAGTCATGAATGTTTGCACCTGTGAGAAAATGTGATTAGATGCTGGTTGTTGAGGTGGTGGGGGTGGCAGAGGTGGCTGTGGAGGTCCAGGCACTTGGGGTCTAACTGGCTGTTGAGTCATAGGAGGATTATACACAACTGGACTTCCATCTGGGTTTATGAAGGGCTGACCTGAAAAATTTAAAGACAAGGAAAAAATCAATTTATAGTAGAGACTGAAAACAGGTCATACTACTAACAATTTATAAAATATCCTCAAAACCTTATCCACTATTCCAAAACCCTCAATTTTTTTGAAAATCAAAAGATTTTCTTAGTTTGAGAAGCAGTCTGACATGACTTGAGACTAACAGTAATTTTTATTTTTTTCACTTAGAGTAAATATTCAAATGTTTTACTGAAGTGTTTTACTATGGGGGTGTTGTCTGAAGGCCCTACCAAACTTATTTTATTAACAGATAATATTTTCTGAAAAAATCTTAATTATAAGATGCATTATGCCCAAGGGATTAAGGTACAGGCTTGTGGTCCTATAGGACTAAAACACAATTAAGTTTTTTTTGTTTGCTTGTTTTTGAGACAGTTATCAAGCTGTTGCCCCGGGTAACATGCTGTGGCGTCATAGCTCATAGCAACCTCCAACTCTTAGGCTCAAAGGATCATCTTGCCTCAGTCTTTCTATTTTTAGTAGAGTTGGGGTCTTGCTTTTGCTCAGGCTGGTCTCGAATTTGTGAGTTCAAGCAATCCACCTGCCTCAGCCTCCCAGAGTGCTAGGATTACGGGCGTGAGCCACTGTGCCTGGCCAATACAATTTAGTTTAAAGAGAAAATGTTTAACTTCAGGATACTGCAAAGTTACTCACTAGTTTTTATTAGCAGGTGGGAAATATCTAAATTTTGGGCAAACTGCATTTATTTCACTAATAAAATTAAAACTGAATGAAAATGAAAATAATGGACAGCTTCAAACTTCACATTACAAACTTGATGGCACTGTCCTTATTTTACAACTTCTAATTTGCTAAAAGTTATAGTTTTTTAAATTATAATTTTTTCTTTTCTTTTCTTTTTTTTTTTTTTGGCAGTTTTTGGCCAGGGCTGGGTTTGAACCCACCACCTCTGGCATATGGGACCAGTGCCTTACTCCTTTGAGCCACAGGCACTGCCCTTAAATTATAATTTTCTAAAAACTTTGTTTTCAATGCCAGTAAGCTTTATTCATTGATAAAAGATAGAACTAGAGAGAACTCTGATGTTGATTTTGAGGATTTTTTCTTATTGTTCACTAATTATTTCAAGGGAAAATGGACACTTTATGTAAGAAAAATAAATATTATTTTCTATCTCTATAGACATACTCTAAACAACTTTTTATTATAATAAGTAACATTATTATAGGAAAACAGCCAACAAACAGAGATAAAAATAAAATAAGTTCCCCATAATCTTACACTTAACATTTTGCATACTTTCTTCCAGACATCTTTTCAATGAAGGTGTAAATGAATTCAAAGATTAGCATCTTTCCTTACTATAGATTGGATTATGAAAGAGGAAAATAAAAAAAAGAACTACATACAATAAACTATTCCCTGACTTTGATCTCCATTTAGAGTGAGAAAAACAGAGAAACACAAGACTTAAATAATAGTTTCTTAGCTGGTACAGTGGCTTACAACTGTAATCCCAGAACTCTGGGAGGCCATGGTGGGTAGATTGCCTGAGCTCAGCAGTTGGGAGACCAGCCTGAAGTAGAGATCTCACTGCTAAAAATAGCTGGGCCTTGTGGTGAGCGCCTGTAGTCCCAGCTACCCAGGGGGCTGAGGCAAGAGGATCACTTGAGCCCAAGAGTTTGAGGTTGCTATGAGTTACGATGCCACGGCACTCTACCAGGAGCAACAAAGGGAGAATCTGTCTCAAAACAAAAAACAAAAAACAAAAAACTGCCTTTAAAACATCCTTTCTGGCTGGGCATGGAAGCTCATCCCTGTAAACCTAACACTCTGGGAGGCTGAGGCGGGAGGATGGCTTGAACTCAGCAGTTCAAGACTAGACTAAGTAAAAGCGAAATCCTATCTCTATTAAAAAAAAAAGGAAAATTTGCTAGGTGTTGTGGCGTGCAGCTGTAGTCTCAGTTACTTGGGAGACAGGGGCAGGAGGATGGCTTCAACCTAGGAGTTTTGGGTTGCTGTCAGCTATGCTGACGCCATGGCACTCTCCACAACACAATACAGTCAGACTGTCTCAAAAAAAAAAAAAAAAAAAAAAAAGCATACAATTGAATTTCAGGCGGATTATTTTGTGGCACATAGGCCGCTATGCAATTCAGCCCCACCCTGTCTACCTCTGCAAAACTCTGTCCCAGGATCTTCACCTGGCCTTGTGGTGGCTCTATGTGCCCTATGAGGCTGCACTGAGGCTTGACCAACTTCACTTGCTCTCTGCCCCATCTCCTTCCCTGCCCTTTGGTTAAATGTTCCCTTGATCCTTTCTTCTGTAATAAAGCAAAACTGTATAAAAAAATAAAATTTCTAAATCTATCACTTTGTAACCAATTGAATCTTTCATGTTACCAAAACCATATTAACTAATGTGTTTTCAAAGTAAAATAACAGGAAGTAGTAAAATATTAATATATCTCATATACTGCTCCAGAGAAACAAAGTTTACATAACACAATATACCTGAAGGATAAGATAATTATTAAGCAAAAATTAAATTAAATTTTTAAAAAATCAATTACTTACGCTAATTCAATTTTTATAATAAAAAAAGTTTGACTATTTTATCTTTAAAAGAAATGTGAAAAAACCTGAAAGTAATGAGTTCCAAGCCACGGTTTTATTTACTATAAACAAAAGGACCTGCAATTTTTTTTTTTTTTTTTTTGAGACAGAGTTTAACTTTGTGGCCCTTCGTAGAGTGCCTTGGTGTCATACATCATAGCAAACTTAAATTCTTGGGCTTAAGGGATTATCTGCCTCAGTCTCCCAAGTAGCTGGGACTATAGGCGCCCAACAGAATGCCTGGATTTTTTTTTAGGATGAGGTCTTGCTCTGGCTTTAGCTCAGGCTGGTCATGAGTTCAGGCAATCCACCCTTCTCGGCCTCCCAGAGTGCTAAGATTATAGGAGGACCAGCAATATTCAGAAGCTTGATACTCCCACTTGTATCTGCCTCACCCAATTACTTCTATTATGATGTGACCACATTGGCTAAGTACATGAGTTTTAAAATAGTGACCAAAAGATCAAAGATTATTTTCATCTCTTTGCCAAATGATTGAGATATATTACTCTGAATAGAAACTAAGACTTGAGGCTTAGTGCCCAGAGGTCAATGGTTAGAGCATGGGCCCTGTGCACCGGGGGTGGTGGGCTCGAACCTGGCCAGGGCCTGCTAAACAGAAACATTGTGATCTTTTAAAGAATATTTTCTCTCTATTTTTGACAAACAACATAGTGAAATGTAACTGCAATCTCTTTACCTCTCTTGATGTTCATTTCCTTACCTGTAAATAAGGATTTCACCTACCTAACAATTATTATAAAGATTATCAAGTATTTAAAATATCTTACACAGTATATGGTACAAATAAATGCTCAAATAAATGTAAATTGTTAGTTAACTACAAAAGCTATGTCTTACCAATATTAATACAAGGACTACTCATTTTTTCTGGCTTTTCCTTACGAGGAAAAAGAAAAACACATTTAAAGGGCAACTAATTATAGCTTTTTTATACTTTATAAAGAAGAGTGGTTTACTTCGTCTTTCTTCATAAAATGCATACTATTTTCCCCAGGATAAAATGTTATATCAAAAACATCTCTTTCAAAGGTGATTGTCTCATTTTGAGGAAATGAATTTTTCTCTAATTATAGTTTGGCCATTATTTGGCTTACAAGATGTCATAGATGTCACAGGGGAAAACATGCTTTCCAATATAAATATGTCTGCTATCATTTCTAGCATAAATATTTTTATTAAAGTTCTCAGGAAAATGTTAACTATTAATGAAAAATAAAAAGCTGACCATACATAATACAGAAAATACATTTAGTAAGCGTCTTTTAACTTTCAGATAATTCCTGAAACAACTTTTTCTGGATACCAACCTGTTTGTGGGTTGATCAGAATACTGCCAGGTGGTATGCCTGCCGCTTCCAAGGGAAGCAAAAAGAAGCTAGTGCTAGAAGATGCGACTTGCCCATTTAGGCCACCATCAAAGGAAAGAGAACTATGAGTGCTGACAGTTGGATAGACGACAGGTGCGCCATGAGAAGACTGGCTGAGAGCTGTACCTGGAAGAGGCTGCTGGATGTGAGAAAGAGAGCCTGTAGATGACCCTACACTACCAGAAGACTCAGAACCTAGAAGAGGAGTAATGAAAAATATGGATTTTTTAAACCTTATATAAAAACACAGGTTTTTTAAAATGTTAACAATAAAATTCACATTGCATAACATGCAGTTACCACATAAAAGCATTGATGATTTTTGATTTATTGTTCAATTTTGCTTACCCTCCCCAACACAAATAAGTTTAATATAGCAAACTGATCACATAACTTGTTAGAGAAGTCATAGCCAAAGCATGCAACTTAAGCAAGTTTATAGTAACACCAGCCACAGACAGCCACAAAAGCACATTAACCCACACTCCCTAAAGGACAGTTATGTACATTTTACCTTTTAGATTAACACCTAGGAAAATACAGATTACAATTTTCCCCCAGGAAAAAGAACTTAGCACAGCGAAATGCCCAAAACCTCTTATATCAGAAACCCCTTATCTATAAGAACATAGAAAGATTAAGAGTAGTGTAGGAAATAACAGAAATGATAAATTCTGTATTAATAGAAACAACTGTCAAATTTCATTGCAGAATTTCATTTCTCAGATTATACCCATAATATCTTTTTGTAAAATCAACTTTTAAGCTTCTACCTTATCAAGGGATAGAGATAACATGAAAAATACTCCAAGTACTTATATTAGCATAAGCTTAAAATGTATTCCTCACAGTACTTAATAAACTATTTCATTTTTTATTGCACAGGGACAGAGAATGTTAGTGACTTTTAGGATAATGGCTAAAAAGGTATCTAAAGAGACAATGAAAGAAAGAGAAAGAGCTGGATAATGTATATAGTTAATTATGTTTTGAATAAGGGAGTTGAGGCTGAGGTAGAGACTTAGCCTTCATCAAATGAAGTAACTATGATACACTATACAGACTGCCTTCTGAAGGATACCATCTATTTTATGTTATGCCAAACTGACTCTGGACAAGAACTCAATTTATCCTAGGAATTAAAAAAAAAAAAATCACTTTTCACTTACTAAAAGAAGGGCTAAATAAAATTTCATTCCTCATATTATAAATACATGTTCTTAAAATGTATTATTTCAGCAATGGCTTTACTCACATATGAGTAGTTTTTTTCTGTTAAGACATAGTGACCATTTTTCAAAACATGCATATTTAGTACATATGCAGACCTCTTACATTATAAAATTTACCTATCTTTACTAACATCCTAATTTAAACACTAAGACAATTTTGATATAACCACATTATACATTAAAAAGGTGGCAACTGGCTTGCCGCATGTAGCTCAGTGGTTAGGGGGCCAGCCAAATACACCGGGGTTGGTGGGCTCAAAACTGGCTGGGCCTGCTAAACAACAATGACAACCGCAACCAAAAAATAACCAGGCACTGTGGTGGGAACCTGTAGCCCCAGCTACTTGGGAGGCTGAGGCAAGAGAATCGCCTGAGCCCAAGAGCTTGAGGTTGCTGTGAGCTGTGACACCACAGCATTTTACCAAGGGCAACATAGTGAGCCACTGTCTCAAACAAATACATGAGCTTCATTAGTATTAAAGCCAGTTAGTAAAAATAAAAGAAGAAAATGTTATGAGCTTATGGACTCTTAAAGAAAGCAGTTTAGGAGATTAATGAGATTAATTTCTGGTTTTTAAATTCCTCAAAAGCTCTTTTGATTTAATTCATAAAATTCAGCAATTTTATTCATTTTTTAATGTGAAAAGAAGGACTTTATCATGAAAAATACAATCAATAATTGATAGGATTACCTGAAAATGCAATCAGTGCTAAAAAATTCTAGGTGAGAAACTTCCCTTCCAAGCATAAATAAGCTATGAAGAATTTCCAATCACCTATGGCTTTCAAATAAGAGAGGACATTTCAATGAAATTAAATGATTAAGTTTATGTTACCATAAATAAGAATTTTTCTTTTAATTGATCTCTCTCCAGGACAGAGAGTGAATCCTAACATCAATAAAATGTATTACTCCTTAAGTACTGTGGAGGTGGTCAGTGAACTGCTAGTAGTGATTTTATATTTTAGGGTAATTAGAAGCCATATGATAAATAAAGAGCTAAGACAACACTAAGACAACTAATGTCTGACCACACAGTTTTAGGTAGATTATTTATACCTGTTTTTGAAAGCCTGCCTACGCTTTTGCTGCTTCCAGAACTATCACCTCTTGTCAGGACTGAGATTCCACTGAAGCTGCTGGCTTTGGTTACGGCAGGTTTCAGGTTTCGAAGAGAGCTATCTGAATCTGTGCTGCTCCAGGGTCGGGGTTCTGAATACTTCAACTCATTCTCAGTGCTGCTTTGATGGCTATTTGTTGATCTCCCTGAAGCATCTTTATTAACTCTGTAATTTAGAAATAAAATTTTGAAAAGCTAATAGGACAGTGGTTCTCAACCTTCCTAATGCCTCCAAATGTGGCAACCCTTTAATACAGTTCATCATGTTGTGGTGACCCCCAACCAGAAAATTATTTTTGTTGCTACTTCTTAACTGTAATTTTGCTACTGTTCTGAATCGTAATGTAAATATCTGATACACAGGATGTATTTTCCTTGTTACAAAGGGGTTGCAACCCATAGGCTGAGAACCACTGTTATAGGGGGAAGAAAAGAGCAAAAATAAATGCTTTACTTTTTCAATACTGTATTGAAAACTTTCAATACCTGAATATCTGGCGCCTCTGCTGGGTACTACTGGAATCCTCATCTTGGAATCTGTTGGCATTTTAATAAGGTATTTTTAATTTTTATTAGCATCACCCAGACAACTACCAAAATAGATCTTAAAAATTCCCTCACCTTTTGTCAATAATATAATTTTCTTGGGAACACAGGGACTAGAAAGAAAGAACAGATACATAAAGTTGCACTTTTGTAGAATACATTAATACTATCTGTAAACGAATGATGACAACTATGTGTAATAATATTTTAAAAGTCCAAAATGGTGATAAGAGTATACACATAAAATGGAATTTCTTCCTGCCTTGGAGACATTGTGCTTACTTATAATAGATAAATGTTGAAGCCACTCATTTTGTGGTCCAAATTAATTTGAAATATGAATACTGACTTCCAAACAAGTGAACCCATTTTCATCATCATATATTCAAGGTAAATACCAGTCTACAGATTCCACATCATTCACTTAATACTTGATCACCAGTACAGTAGAAATAGCAATGAATAAGCAGCTGTGACTTAATGACCCTTATAGTAAAACTCCTCCCATTCTATTAACCTAGGTCAGGCAATGATCATTTTATTTGTATTATAATAATGGTCTTCAAAGTCTTCTAAATAGTTTGCCAGCTAGCAGTTTTTGCCATTTTCATCCATTTTATACAACAGAAGCATAGCATTGTCTCTGAAATACTTCTTCCCTCCTGAATGACTCATATATGTTTTAGCACTGGGGTCAGCAAACTATAGCCAGCCTCCCGTTTCTGTAAATAAGTTTACTGGAACATAGTTATGACCATTCATTTATATATGTCTATGTTTGCTCTCACACTGAAAGTCAGATTTGAGTAAATATGGGTCAGAAACCCTAATTATATACCATATATACTCGAGTATAAGCCGAGTTTTTCAGCACAAAATTTGTGCCGAGTTTGGGTTTTTTCGGCACAAATTTTGTGCCGAAAAACTCGGCTTATACTAGAGTATATACAGTACTTATTATCTGGCTCTTTATAGAAAAAAATTTGTTGGCCAAAAGTAAAAAATAAAAGTCCAACCACTTTAATGAACTTTCAGGGCCAAGTCATGTTTCCTGATTAATTTTTAATCTAAACTTTTCCCACTTTCTGTACCACTGAGGCTATAATCCAACTACTGTCACTCTTTCAATTCCTCACATGTGTCAGGAAGTTCTCCTTTACCTCTGGGCCTCTGCAAAATATTGACACTTTACTTAGAACTCTTTACTCCTGTAGGTCTGCTCTTGGACGCTAACTCTCTTCATCCCTTCCCTAGTTCTGATTTGTGGTGCTTTTCTGCCATGTCCCCATGGGTTTGTGGTACTTTTCTGCTGTGTCTCCTAATATAACTTCGTGTCTCTATATATTAATAAAGCACCACATTGTTATTATTTGACCACTTACCTAGGGCAGTGACCTCATCTATCTCATAAACTAGCGAAACAGAAGTATATCTAGTATAGGCCTAGAATTCAGCAGGTCTGGGTTAAAATCCCTGCACTACCATTTTCTCTTTGTGTGATCTCTCACTATTTTAATTAGCCTCCTAGAATCTCAGTTTCCTTATTTATAAAATAAAAACAATGCTATAGTGTTCTTTTGGGAATAAATTATTACATCTGTCCATAGACATGTTCTCCAGTGCCCAGCATAGCACTTACTACAGGAGCTAAATAAGAGTTGTTGAATGAATAGTCTCAATTTTAATGTTATTTAACCTGCTTTCCATCACAGAGGAAATTTCTATCTGTAGCAGTGTTAATATACATTAAATACATTTCAAATATTCTTGAATAATACCTAGTACTGTACACAGCAGGTACTTAACAAATGTTGGTAAAATCAAACTGATTCCCTTTTAACATATATGCAAAAATCAGCTACTTAGATGACCATTCTCATATAATCACTTATACAGTGAAAAAGAAATATGAATCTAAAAATCAATTACCGTATATACTCGAGTATATATGGTAGCTTTATTTTAAAATAAACAAGTTATTTGTTGAGGAAAGTCTATTAACAAGTAGAATTTAGGGCGGCGCTTATAGCTCCGTAGATAAGGCACTGGCTACAAACACCAAGGCTGGTAGGTTCGAACCCAGCCCTGGCCAGCTAAAACAACAATGACAACTGCAACAACAACAAAAAATAGCCACGTGCTGTGGTGGATGCGTATAGTCCAGCTACTTGGGAGGTTGAGGCATGAGAATTGTTTAATTCTAAGAGTTGGAGGTTGCTGTGGACTGTGACACCGTGGCACTCTACTCAGGGTGACAGCTTGAAACTCCATCTCAAAACAAACAAACAAACAAACAACAACAACAACAAAAATAACCAAGTAGAATTTAGGTAATTTTGTAGATAGCAGACCAATGTTCTAATACTCTCAAGACTGTCAGAAATGAAAAAAAAAAAAAAAAACAACAACCACCATGCAAACCATATGCTTATGCTCAGTCCAATAATCTTTCAATGACTACTATAGTCCATCTGTTTCTAGCATTTGTAAAATTTTACGTAACTGCTACAGTATAGTATTTTGTAAACTATTACATTATTAATACAAACAGGACAGAACTCAATATTTCTAAAAGATGACTTCCTATGAAACAAATATGATTTAAAATAAATGTGATGAGGCTGGGTGCCGTGGCTCACGCATGTAATCCTAGCACTCTGGGATGTTGAGGTGGGAAGATCTCCTGAGGCCAGAAGTTCAAGACTAGCCTGAGCAAGAGTGAGACTCCATCTATACAAAAAAATAGAAAAATTAGCTGGGCATGGTGGTGTGTGCCTGTAGTCCCACTTCCCTGGGAAGCTAAAACAGGAGGATTGCTTGAGCACAGGAGTTCAAGGTTGCCATGAGCTATTATTATTATGAAGTTATTGCATTCTAGCCTGGGTGACAGAGCAAAATCCTACCTCCAATGCAATTAGAATATATTCCAATATGAAAACCTAAATTTAGGCTAGTACATACATCTTGGGAAAATATTCGGTCTCTAGCTCTCTGGTACTCTTCTTCTCTTTCTTCTATAGATTTACTTCTTCTGTCATCTTTCAAACGTATTCTTATCTAAAGAAAATAGAAAAATTAATTCTTAGGAAAATGAACTATTGCTAAAGTAAGTCTTACCTAAAAAAATGCTATACTTGTTCTAGATTACCTGGTTATCATCTTTGTCAAAGCTAGAGTTATCTCTCTTGAGGATGTACCGTTTCTGAAAGTCTTCACCTTTATCATCCTTAATATGTTCATTAAATTTCTGATCAGGTCTAAAAAAAAACCCACACAAAACAAAGGAACAAAAAAGATAAAGTACAATCTTTACAGAAAAGTCAAACATAACATTTTATGTAAGTATTAAGTAATAAAAGTTACCACTTACATTCATAGATAACTTATGCTATCTCATTTACTCCTCGCTATAATCTTATGAGAAAATACTATCTCATGTTATGGTAGAGAGGCCAAATCAAATATAGCCTGGGCTCTGGAGTCAGATTGCTTGGGTTCAAATATTAGGCTTTAACACTCTAGTTAATCTACAACTTGCATATTTCTAGTTTCTTCACTTGTAAAATGGAAATTACATAAAGTATGTACTTCATAGGGTTGTTCTGAAGATGAAATGAACTACCATATATACTCGAGTATAAGCCGAGTCTTTCAGCATAAAATTTGTGCCGAAAAACCCGAACTCGGCACAAATTTTGTGTGAAAAAAACTCGGCTTATACTCAAGTATATACGGTAATACATAAACAGCACAAAAACCAACCAGACATTTGTTGTTATTATATTTATTGAGAAAACTGAGATTCAAATGGCTTAAGCAACTGTGCAAGCTTAGGAAGGGCAAGTACTTCACTGAGCCATAGCTGGAGCCAGGATCAGTCAGACCCAAAGCCTCTATTTGCTTTTTACAATGACTCTTCTAACACTGAAAATTCTGGGACAAAGAAGAAGATACTGGAGAGGGGGGGAGGATGGGTGGTAGGAGGATAACTGGTAGGACCACACCTACGGTGCATCTTACAAAGGTACATGTGAAATTTACTAAACGTAGAAGATAAATGTCTTAACACAATAACACAAAAAATGCCATGAAGGCTATGTTAACCAGTTTGATGAAAGTATTTCAAATTGTATATAAAACCAGAACATTGTACCCCATGACTGCATTAATGTATACAGCTATGATTTAATAAAAATAAATAAATAAAAATTATTAAAAACTCTAAAAGAACTGGAAGAAAACATAGAAGAAAAACTACAAAAAGAGAAGAAGAAGAAAGAAGAAAGAAGAGAGAAGAAGAAGAAAGTACTGTATCTTATATCAATCCTATAGTCCCTAGTTTGGTGTTACACAAATAAAAGTAATCAAATATTTTGTGGTCAAATTAACTAAAAACTGAGTGACCACTTCAAAATGTATTCAAATTGCCAAGAATTCTTTTTTTTTTTTTTAATTATTATTTTTTTTAACTGTTAAAAGAATTCTTAATTAAAGCAGGGAATAGCTTTGTTTTACTTTAACTGGAACAAGTTAGAAATGAGAAGTTCTTTGTTGAAGATTAATGGTGTAACTTAAAGTAATGATTATGAAATCTTAGCAGTACACTTTATAGTGGATTGGTCTTTCCTCTTTGGAAATGTGGCAAGTTCCACTGAGATCCAGAGGAAAGACCCAAGGTTGTGCTGTTGGAAAACTGCAATTAGGTAAAATTTTACCTCCACAAACATAGTCTCAGCCTAAAAAATTAATTCAATCAACATTCTTATGACTTATTATCATTCTATTATAAAACTGGAATTATTCCTTTGAAATACATGGTATATAAAAATGTTAAATGGCTATTAAGAAAATTTAATTGCACCCCTCAGTAGTAATTTTTTTCATATAGTTCAAACATCTACTATATAGTCACTTAATATATGCGAATAATCTAAGTAAATTTATAATCCAAGTAAAATTTAATGACATTTTCAGCAAACTTCATTATATATAGAATCAAGTAACACTTTGGGAGATCTGTGTTAATCTGGTAAATTTTTAATAAAGTACTATAAAAGCTTCCTGTCAAATTATGCAAATAAAGATTTAAAAATAAGAATCTTCTAAGCAAGTTAAAGGACATCTGAAATGGACATCTGAAATGTCCATTTATAATTATTGACTCTTACTTCTTTAAGTACATTACAGATATTTCTTATAAACCAGAATTAGATGAGTGAAACAACAGATATCCGACAGGAGTCTCACTTTGTAACCCTGGGTAGAGTGCTGTGTCATCATAGCTCACAACAACCTTAACCACTTGTGCTAAGGTGATCCTCTTGCCTCAGCTTCCCAAGTAACTGGGACTACAAGCAAATGCTACAATATCCAGCTATTTTTAGAAATGGGGTCTTGCTTTTTCTCAGGCTGGTCTCTAACTCCTGAGCTCAGGCAATCCACCTGCCTTGGCCTCCAAGAACAGATATCCAAATAAAGCTATACATGTGGAAAAAAGAAGAAGAAAAAAATAAAAAGAGTAAAGAGTTTTTTTGACCAAAATAATAAGATAAAGACTGCTTTCATCAGGGGTTTGAAAGATTCTCTAGTTTTGAAAATGTTATTTTTGTTACATGACTGCTCCCCATTTACTTATATTATCTATTTTTGTAGCTGTTCAAAGCCACATTTTCTTTCTTTCCTTTTTTTTTTTTTTAAAGAGGCAAAGTCACATTCTTTGATTCAAGGAGTCTATACAATTTGTGAGAGCTTGTTTGCTATTCCAAAGTGAACTATAAAGGGTTTAACCAAGGGCCTAACAACTTTTCTAAGAGCAGCTGGATTCCCACACCAAACAGCATTGGCAGGCATTTCAGCTAACCTTAAGACTGTCTTACCTCTTTCTTTTATAGATGCCTGAATTTACTGCCCTGCAATCGCCAACTTCCCGCTCCATTGAGACTGCCCAGTGGACACCGGGTTGTTGACATCCACAACACCACTGGTTCAAGGCTGGAGCGGGTAATCTCCCTATGAGGAAAAGGTAAGGTTGTTTTTATTCAATGTGGAGCAGATCTCTAAGGTTTTCTGATTTACAACCTTCTTCACATCCCAGAAGATATAAAATAATACAGTGTAACTTCAATGATCCGAAATGTCCATTTATAATTATTGACCCGTACTTCTTTAAGTACATTACAGATATCTCCACTTAGCTTAATTTTTAATTACTATGATAAAAAAAATCCTAAAGTTTCCTGATATCATTCATAGAATTCAAATGACTGAAGTTACACTGTATTGAAAACCTTAGAGAGTCACCAGTCGAAATGTCAGTCAAAATGCCTGCTAATGTACATGTACTTGGGTATCCAGCAGCTCTGAGTAATGTTGAAAGGTACTGGTTAAATGAATTACAGTTCTATTCACCTATAGTTCAGCTCATATCTTAATGGTCACTGTCCTACTTCAGCCATGATATAATGAATTAGAAAATGATCAATTGATAAGCATGTTTTTCAAAGACTAAGGGACACGAGTATTTAAATTTTAATGAAAATGGAATCAGACTTGCATTTTCAGGTAACATTTAATACCTAAAGAAAGAGAGGACCCTTATCCAATGGACCCTTATCCATTAACATCTACTTTCATTAATTCAATTTAATTACAGGAACAATTATTTAAAAATACTAAATATGATTAACTTAGTTAACAAGAGACTACGTGAAATGGAAGAAAATCAACTTAGTTCCAGCAAGTAATATGGCAGCTATAAGAGTAAAAGGCAATTATAAAAGAAGGAACATAAATGGATAAAATATAACCATGCAAACTAATAGATTCACAGTTACGACTCTGAGAGGTATCTGGCATCAGGAAAGGTATAAAAATAATAAACCAAAAGCATTATTACGGCATTTGAAATTGATTACTGTTTATTACACAAACCTATTACTGCCACATATGAAACTAACATGAAAATCCTTTTGAAAAACCAAAATAGAAATTTTAGTTGAACTCTAATTTAAGTTGCTATAGGATTAGCTTTTCAAATAGGCAAAAGAGGTGCTGTGCACATTTAGAACTCTGCACTGGGCCTTCTGCTCCCAACTAATAGCACTGATGAGCCACCTCATCAATACTACAAAGCAGTTATTTTTTAAAGCAAAGGGCTCCTTCTAGCCCTTTAATTTTTTTCCTCAATAAATTATACATAGCCCAGGAAGGGGGGGGGGGTACACAACAGCATTATGGATGAATACTGCTTTAACCAACAGTTCCATATGTTGAGATTTGTGGAGAAAAAGAGCAAAACCAGAAGCTTTTGGAAAGGATGGGAAACTGACAAGTAATTAAATGTGAAGGCAAAGACAAATTTTGCATTTGCTTGCTCTCTTGTTTTTAAATAAATTTTCCTGAGGATGGTTATAGCTATCTAAATTACATTAACTTAAAAAAAAAAAAAAAAAAAAAAAGAGAGTGGTTGTGAAACATCACTGATATATATATATATATATGACCTCTAAGTTTTTGTTTTGTACCACATGCCCAGTCCTCATCTAGCTGCCTTCTACCCAGGCTAGTAAGCTAAATGTATTTTTTGGTCCTATCATACATGTGAAGTTATCATAAAACTTAGACTGTCAAAATATGTGGAAAACGTCAGACGAAGGGTATTGTACAAAGATAAAGGATTATTATATAAATATACAACATTTACCTACATCTCTTGACACTTACATTCTTGTATTGCTAGTTTTATTTACTATGACAGACTTCCCACTCTGATCAACATTGTGGTCTAATCCAAAGTAAGCAGCTACTCTGTGTAATAGCATCCTATGGTAAGATGTCATTGGGGGGAATTTTTTACGTGGAGACCTAGAAGTAGAAGAAAAATCAATTTAGTAAGCCAAGGAGAACTATAATGACAAATTGTTTTCTTGTTAAATGTCAGGACTTACTCATTATTACCAATGAAATCTAAAATTTCTTGTTCCAATTTCAGCAGCATCATTCTGTCCCTGAAACAAAGTATGAAGACTCTTATATATGCAAAACTTAACACTTACGTAATCACAAATGTGAAGCTATCATTTAAACAGCTATTTTTTTCTTCTAAAAAAATACATTGAGACTACTATAAGCTTGACGGTAGAATGTTTACATGTTTTCTAAACAAGTACTGTTTTCAAAGAATAAAAGATGATTTTCAGCTTAACATTATGGGAATTTTCACACATACACTGATATAGAGAAAAGTCTTATGAATCTTGATGTACTCATCACCTACCTTTATCAATTATCAACATTTGGCCATTCTTAAACACATTTTGATCTGCTACGTATCACTATATTAGAGTTTGCTGTGTAAGTATACATATAACAAAAGCATAAAAGATTTTATTTCCTCATTTAATAAAGCTGAGGGGGAAAAATAAAGCTGAGAGGAAGCAAGAAAACAAACAATTTCATGTATTTTTGTGATGACTTTGACTTTGTTATGACTCATGACTTTGTTATCATGCTAAACTCTATAGAAATGGTACTTTAAAGAACATGCGATGCCAGTAACAACAAAAATACTCCTACCAATGCTAGTACCTTGACAGGACAACAGCAGAACTATGAACTATATTACTAACTCTAGTTTAGAAAAGGAAGTCTTTCAGCCCATTCTGTTAACTACTATTATATTTTTAAGGCTTTGGGAAATTTTCTCATAAAAGTCAAAGTGAACTAAAGATCTCCAACATATAAAATAAATAAGCACTCTAGGGAGTACCTGCATATGATCCTTTAGATTTAGTTACTTAGGCTGTAACAAATTAACAGTACTATTTCCCAAAGGATCTCCTTGCTCAGACATCAAGAACACAGCTCCAGGGTTTCTCATACTCACTGGAAATTTCATGTGCATATGAAAAAATATATAACTCAAAACCATAAAGCTAGAAGCAGGCTTACAAACCATTTAGTTCTATCTTCCAAATTTTATAAATCAAGAAAACAAGGTCAAGGGGTTAATGATTTCCTAAAGTAAATACTGTATATTAAAATACCAATTTTAATTCAAGAGTTGGTAGCCCCTCAAGGTCCATACATCAGCTCTGAGTTTGATCCTCCCTCTACATTGCAAAAGAAACCTCATAAAACTAAGTCAAACTTTTTCTCCCACTCATTCAATATATATTTAACCATGTATTTTATATTAGTTAAAAAAAAATTAAGAGCAAAACATGTCTATCTGGTAATATCAAATCCAAAGCTGAAAACAATATTACATTTTAAAATGAATTCCAGCAAAATTCCAAATATGCCCTCAAATCCAATTCTCCTTTAGCACTCCTTATCTAGACAAGTGGCACCACCTTTTTTCTATCCAGTGTATCTTAATAGAAGCAGGAAAATTTTAGGGTTGTTACCACCCTTTTTCTAATCTTTCTGTCCAATTAATTATTACTACAAATTTTATCTATCTTCTATTTATTTTTCCACTGCCACAATTCTACGCAATCAGAATCTCTGGCTTGACTACTAACAGTAGCACATTGTCTCTTTTTATCTTTCCTGTTTCCTCCTAATCAATTTTACATAGAACATTATTAATAACCTTTTAAAAACATGTATGTGACCACACATCATAGTTATCGTTGGTTAAATCTGTCATGGGTTTCCTTCAGAACTAATTATATGTTATATGGCCTACAGGGGTCCTCAAACTGCGGCCCACAGGCCACATGTGGTGGTGTGATTGTATTTGTTCCCGTTTTGTTTTTTTACTTCAAAATAAGACATGTGCAGTGTGCATAGGAATTTGTTCATAGTTTTTTTTTTAAACTATAGTCGGGCCCTCCAATGGTCTAAGGGACAGTGAATTGACCCCCTGTTTAAAAAGTTTGAGGATGCCTGGCTACAAGGTAAGCATGTCTTCATTCAGCTTCAGCTTCATCTCCTAAACCTAACTCACAAAACTCTTAACTGCCTGGCTTATCTCTGTACTTGCCAAGGTCCTTTCTTTCTCATGTTCCTTAAACATACTATATTTCCTTTGCCTAAACTCCCTTTTATATTCATTCTTAGAACTTCTCTGCCTTTCTCATTTTTTTTTTAACTAGTATTTACCAAAATTATCGTTACATAGTTGTTTAGACTACAGTAGAACCTCTGTAAGTTGATCTCCCAAGGGACTATAATGAACAGGATAACATATGAAGGTGGTCAACGTAAGGAACTACGCCTAAGGTATTGATAATGTATCTGTACTTGTACTTTACTTTCTTGTATAGCTTGTTAGAGAACATACAAAATCGTATATAAGCAAAATATAGTAAAATTATACAAACAGTATAATGTGAAAATCAATACATTTACTGTTTTCTCATGGTTTAATTGTTCTTTCTTTCTTTCTTCTTCTTTTTTTTTTTTTGTAGAGACAGAGTCTTACTTTATCCCCCTTGGTAGAGTGCTGTGGCGTCACACAGCTCACAGCAACCTCCAACTCCTGGGCTTAGGCGATTCTCTTACCTCAGCCTCCCGACTAGTTGGGACTATAGGCACCTGCCATATCGCCTGGCTACTTTAATCATTCTTTCAAAAAAAAAAAAAAAAAGTCAATCTTGGTTTCTGATTCTTATTCTTAGTACAAGTATAAGTGGAGAAAGCACTCTCCATGCTGGCTTTACCATTCAGCATACCTGGGTGTTTTTAACAGCAAATGACTTCAACTGCATTATCAGATACCTGACATCCTGTTCTTTGGAGTTTCTGCAATTTTTCTGTCACCCTTACTTGCTTCTTCCATTTCATCAGCTGTTTTACGCACTTTTACACTGGTCTATACTTCAGACAATAACACTTGGAAAAATGCTTCTGGGTCAAGTTCATTACAGATTGCCACATCATCATCCACTGCAACAAAACCTTCAAAATCTACTCATTTGAATTCTGCCATAAGACTGTTTGATGGAGCCAAAACATCATTTTCTTGGGTTGTGACAAATCCAAGTTTTTTTGAAAAACTTCAGTACTGTTTCTGGCTGAACTTTATTCCAAGCAGAATTGATTCAGAGGACAGTATCTAGAGTGTTAACTGATAACAGCAGATGAAGCTGCTTCCATAGGCAGACCACAGATTTGTGTTTTAGTAATGACCCACTACAGGAGCTGGGCTTGGCAGTGCATTTTAAATGTTTTGATTGATGCCTTGGTCAAGAGGTTGGGTTTTTGAAGTCATGTTTGGAAGCAGAAATGTCAATGTTACGTTTGTGAGATGATTCACTTTTTTGTGGCTAGGACAATTGTCTACTGTCAGTGGAATATACCATTTCTTCTTTTTCATTTCTCAGTCAATACCCCTTACGCACTCCTCAAATAGGGCTCTAGTCATCCATGTGCATTTGTTTGATCTCCAAGTGACAGGGAGGTCTTTGGGCTTAGGTTCTTCAATGCACGTGGCTTTGCTGACTTACCAATTAGCAAGGGTTTTAGTTTCACTCCAGCTGAGCAAGCGCAAAGAAATGTAATACATACTTTAGTAAGTATTCTGCTCTTAACATTTGGTGCCCTTCATGGTCCTGTCAGGCAACCGCTTGAAAATGAGTCCACACTTCTCAGTGTTAAAAGTGTCACCATCTCTGGAGAAGCTGGGAACTTTTTGGTGAACTTTCCCGCAACTTCTACAGGAACTTCATTGGATTCACCACTGGGAGATCTTGTGCTACAGATTAATTTCTCAAGACAACCACTGAGTGCTTGGAAATCTACCACCCAAATTCCTATGTGTATTTTTTAGTGACTTCTTGGATCATCGGCTTAGAAATTCTGGTGTTAACTGCCCTCATTTATTTGAACCAGCTGAATGTGACTTCATTGGCTTCATCAAGGGAGGTTTTCCTTCTTTTCTGCTTTAGATCTCCGCTTTTCTTATCTTTAGCTCTCCAAGAACTCATGCTTACATTTTTGGATGCTAACAATAGTCTTGGTAATATCAAAATTTTCTGCCATCTTTCTCTGGCTGCTGCTTTCCATAAAATGTAAAAGATCAACTTTACCTTCAATGTCAGCTCTTTGAGTTCTTTCCCTTGTGTCATTATGTCTTGATTAATGGAAAATTTTTCAGTAATTTTAAGATGTACATACAATTTAGACTGATCCTTTATGTTGAAAAAATCTTCCGCAACACAAAGGGATATTAAGCCTTATCCAACACATGGTAATACTAAACATGAAAAAGAACTCAAACTAAAGAAAAAGTAATACAACTAAGGGGCAAAGCCCACATTTGAGAGTGATATAGAGTGGACTCAACTAGTCAAGTTACAGAGAGTAAATTAATACTGTGTGTTACAGTCCAACTGGTCAAGATATAACTTAGAGAGGTAATCAATATATAGAAGTCAGTCTTCTATTGAATAGATGTGGTGCATATCTAGTCTGTGAAAATTAGCTTGATTTAAGGAGGTGGTCAAGTATGGAGGTTCTCCTATATTTGTATATAGAAGGGCTAAACAAGTATCTTGTGTATGAAATAAATTAATGAAATTATTTTACCCACAAGTTCTTTTAATATTCTTTATTTCCCTTTAATTTGGGGGGGAGGATGGAGAGTTTTACCTCATAAGGTTTTTCCCAAAACAGATTTGCTAAACTGTAAGACCCTCTAAGCTACTGGGGTCAATTTATCTTGATATAATATTTTCAGTAACTTTTATGATGTATTTTACCATATTTATTCCCTTATAATAAAAAAAGAGAATCTGAAGCAAGTAACTTACTTGAAGTTCACAAAGCAATGCATTTAAATTGATTTTCCATGTTTGAACTGAATAGTAGGTATAAGATAATTCAAGGCTGAGTGCATGGGCTCATGCCTATAAATCCCAGCACTCTGGGAAGCTAAGGCAGGATGACTGTTTGAGTTCAGGAGTTTGAGACCAGTATGGGCAATATCAAGACCCCGTCTCTATGAAAAATAGAAAAATTAGCAAGGCATGGTTGGGCACCTGTAGTACCAGCTACCTTGGAGGCTGAGGCAGGACTGCTTGAGCCCAGGAGTTGGAGGCTGCAATGAGCTATAAAGATACCACTGCATTCTAGCCAGGGGTGACAGAGGAAGACTATGTCATAAAATAAAATGAAATTAAATAAATTAAAGACATTTTGAAAGTTCTTCAGTGAATGTGCTGCCACTAAAAAGAAATTTGTATCATCTCCATGAAAGAAAATAAAATCTGCCAATTTTACTATGCTACAATGCTACAAATTCAGGTTTTCTCCCCTCAACATGTAGATCTATGGATTAGAGAGGATTTTTTATTATTACCTGGACCACTTCCTATTTAAACTGAGCTTCTCTGCTTTTAGTAGAACATTTTTGACAAATAAGATTGACAACTTTTCCAAGATCTTAAGATTTACACTTTTTGCCAATTATGCACTGTAGCTTAGTCTGAACTTCTAAATGTTTAACTCTGTAACTGAGGACATGTTTTGGTAATGGTCATAAGCTAAAAGTTAATAATCCTTTATTAGGGCTTTACATATAGGACTCAAACTAATGGTCCACAAATGACTTTTCTTTAGGCAAAATTAATGTTTAGCACATGAACTAAAACATCTAAAAATAGACATAATTATTGAAAAGGCTGTTGCATATTACCTTTAAAATGAACCAATAAACTACTACTTAAAAAGAAAGGGCAACAATCTTTTAGTTACTAAGGTTCTAGTCATTATATCAGAAGTAACTTTAGAGAAAGCATGTATAGCTGGTGTACCTGTGGAAAATTAAAAAAGGCAGAAAACAATAATGATTCTATTTGATCACTGTCTACTCAGTGTTTTATATGCCCTTGGTAAAACCTCTGTAACAGATAATAAATGAAATGACTTAAACATTACCTCCAACAAAAGTGCTTTTTAGAAGATATTTCAAATAGAACAAGTATATGATGCCTCCTAGAGCAAAACAAATCATTTTAAAAATATCCATTCTCTAGGGTGGTGCCTGTGGCTCAATGGAGTAGGGTGCCAGCCCCATATGCCGGAGGTGGTGGGTTCAAACCAAGCCCCGGCCAAAAACTAAAAAAAAAAAAATTAAATTAAATAATAATAATTAAAAAAAATATATATATATAATATAAATATATAGATATATGAAAAAAATATATATATCTCCATCCATCCTCAACAATTAACTTACGGGGTTGCTCTCCTCCATTAGTTAACCCAGTATTAATTATCTGTATAATCCATACTTCTTTTCTGCATATAAAATTTATACAAGATGGCAAAAAAAAAATCAACACAAAAATAGGCATAAAGTGAGTGTAATCTCCATCAAGGGTATCTTCAGGTTCTTAAGGTTTTAATTTAGCCGTGACTGTAGTTAATAGTGTAGCTTCTGAAAATAGTTCTTACAAATGGCAAATCTAGATAACTTATTTAACATCTGAAATTAAAGCGTTAATGATCTGTAGAAAAAACTTAAATGAAAATGATTCAGAAAAGAAATATTGGATAAATTTTAGTAAAAATAAATCTTCTTAATATCTAGTGGAATTGTCTAGGCAATATTTAATCCTGAAAGCTTTAGTATATCTGTTAATTAAGCCAGATTGTGCTGGCTAATTGTGCTTCATTGACACAATACTGTGTCATTTATTAAGCAAACTTTATTTATTACACAATTTGACATTAACCCGAACTTCCTAAACTTACAGTGACATTAGTAATAACACATTACCCATCACATGAATTATTTACCTGTAAATTTACTCAAATAAAGATGCATACATAGAAGTAATAAATACTATTAATAATACATACTACAATATGAATGAACTTTGAAAACACGCTAAGTGAATAAAAATTAGTTACAAGAGACTATATACTATTTCATTCATATGTAATGTCCAGAACAATCTATAGAAACAGAAAACAGATTAGGGCTGGGGATAATCTATTATTATTATTATTGTTATTATCAGCATAGTGATAGCTAAATATGGTGTTTCTTTTGGGGGTGATGAAAACATTCTAAAACTGACAGTGGCGATAACTGCACATATGTGAAAATGTACTAAAAAATCATTAAATTATGCATTAAAAATGTTCATGTAGATAGCTTAAAAACTTTGCATTTGTAGAGGAAAACAAAACTGTACTATTGTATATTATTTTCTATTGAAAAATAATTGTAAATAAATAAAAAGAATTCCTTTTTGATTAAATAATGTCTTTTTCTTTGGGAAGATACCCAATAGTGGGATTGCTGGGTTGAATGTTAAGTCTACATTTGTTTCTTTGAGAAATTTCCATACTGTTTTCCCATACAGGTTATACTAATTTGCAGCCCAACCAACAGCATATAAGCATTCCTTTTTCTCTGCATCTATTGCTTTTTGACTTTTTAATGGCCCTTTAACTAGAGTAAGGATGGTGTCTCACTGTGCTTTAATCTGCATTTCCCTCATGATTGGTGAACTCAAATCACAGCACAATTTGCAACTGTGAAGATGTGAAATCAACCTAAATGCTTACCAGTTCATGAATGGATCAAGAAAACGTGGTATGTATGTGTGTATATCCATAGCACAGAGTACTACTCAGCCATAAAATGAAATGAAATAATGTCTTTTTTGCACCAGCATGGATAGAATGGGAGACTGCTATTCTAAGTGAAGTATCTCAGGAATGAAAAAAATATCACACGCACTTACTAATATTTGGGAGCAAATTGATGGGCACATATAGGCAAAAAAAGATATTAAAGTCATTGGAAATCAAGGAGAGAGGAAAAGGGTAAAAACTTACCTATCTGGTACAATGAACACTATTTGGGTGATGGGCACACTAACAGCCCCAACTTAAGCATTATAAAAGGAATCCATGTAATAAAAACATATGTATTCCCTTAATATTTTGAAATTAAAAAAAAAGAAAGAAGCTTGTCATGATTACAATCTTTAAAAGTAAAATTTGCTTAATCATTTCTCAAGCTGGAAAGAAGGATAATCAGTTTTTGGGTCAGGCATGGTGGCTCACCCCTGTAATCCTAGCACTCTGGGAGGATGAGGCAGGTGGACTGCTTGAGCTCACGAGTTAGAGACCCGCGTTAGCAAGAACAAAGGTTATCTTGAAGCAAGACTGAACATGAGGTTAAGCCTCAGTGACACTGAAGAGAGTTGTTCATGTTATCTTCCATGAGCAAATACCCAGTGACATTACTTTTTTAATTTCAGTGTATGCCAAATAACCAACACTCTGAAATGCTAAAACACGTATCTAGAAGAGGGGTTCTTAACCTTACTGTCTTTTGCTCCATGAAAGTGTCGGTCAGATATTTTATGGGTAGCCTTATTACAGGGAGAACGCATCTAAGTGGTTCATGACCTGGCAAAATGTTAAAAACTACTCCATTTAGTACCTTGACAAAACAAAAGATTTCGTGATTCAAATAAAGCACCTTAAAAATCTTTGTGTTTGAGGTTTATATTATAAACTCAGCAAAAAGAAACAAAAATTCTGCATTTAACTAAGTTCAAAACTATCAGAAATGTCCAACCTTTTTTCTTTTCTGCTGCACTTTAGAAGAATTGTTATCTTGGGTCACATATTAAATATGCAAACACAACAGGTGGTGAGCATAAGAAAAGGTTCGTGCATATTTTTCAGGAAATCTAACACTATAAGCAAAACAATCCTCAAAAAAATCTGCCTGTAGCCTGCAGGTCACAGGTTGAACACCCCTGCATCTACACAAATATACTAACTTGTTATTTGGTTGAATGCATTACAGTGAGATATTTTTCTTTCTTTTCATGGTATCTCTCTCTCTGTTAAGAACCCAAGTATCATCGTGATTCTGTACTTCCCAACATTCCTACAGAGAGTATGAACTACTTTTACATCATAGTGACATGCATAATGCAAAAAGATATTTATACGTGTGCAAATAGTAGACTAACATCTTAGCCCTAAGAAACTAAAATGTTTCTGGTGTACTTCAAATATTTGCAATCTTATTCTAATACTCTAACTCAATAATAAAAACAAATATAGCAAAATTAAGGTACTCTAGAAGCATTGTAAACCTTATAAATTTAATTTTTACCTGGGATTGTTTTTTAATGTATTTACTAAAAATTCATGTAGATCTATGCCAGTTGAATCAGTGTATTCTTGACTGGAATCTAAAAAACAACAACACAAAAACCCAGTATAAAGTTGTTTGAAAACAAATCCCTTTCCTTTTTACACATGATGTATATCTTAAATAAAACGAGATGTCCCCCATTTCAAAAATTGACAAAGTAGAAAAAGGCAACTTATGATGAATGCAGATAACAATTTTTCTACTCTTGTATAATATGTATGAGTTTATATAACCATATGTCCATGTACACTCTTAAAATAAATTAATCTCTCACATGTGCCAATTTAAGTTATTATAAATTCCTTAAAGATCCTTTTATGTACTCACCATATCCTCATGTTCAAAAATGCCTCCTTAGGGGAAAAATTTGAAATGATTTAACTGATACGTCTTTAGCAATTTAAGACAGCTTACTTCAATTATGAATATAAGTGGAGAAAATCTGGGGGTAGCTAGGAATTTTAGTTGTGAAAATAATTTAGTTTTTTCTTTTCTTTTTTTTGAGATAGTCTCAAGCTGTTGCCTTGTATAGAGTGCCATGTCGTAACAGCTCACAGCAACCTCCAACTCTTGGGCTCAAGTGTCCTCTTTCCTCAGTTTTTCTATTTTTAGAGAAAGGGTCTCGTTTTTGCTCAGGCTGGTCTCCAAGTCGTAAGCACTAGCAATCCACCTGCCTCAGCCTCCCAGAGTGCTAGGATTATAGGCGTGAGCCACTGTGCCTGGCCAATTTACTTAGATTTTTATCAAGTCTATTACTAAAGGTTTGCTTTCAAAATATTTTTCAAATATTCATGTTTATTTCTTCCCCTTAAATGCAATATCCTTGGCTGTTTCTAACACTAAGAATATAGTGTTAGAATATGGCCAATATAACTGGGTTTATATATTAAAAAAGCATTTGTATTGAGCCACAATGCTAGATAATAGTGCAGACCCTCCAAACTTACTGTGAAAAATAAACATTCTGTGTTTTCAAAAATATTCTTACTGAATACCAAACATTATGGCATTAGCTCTTTGTATCATAAGGAATTAAAGAGTAATATTTTTTTTCTCAGTTGAATAGTGGTGAGTATAAAGTAGTATTTTCAATGGAATCAATATATAAATTATGATGATTCCAGAATTTTAATATAAGAAACAGACAGTGAAAGATTAGATATTTTTATTTGTTAATATTATATCTATATATATATTTTATTTTTATTTTTTTTCAGTTTTTGGCCAGGGCTGGGTTTGAACCCACCACCTCCACCTCCGGCATATGGGGCTGGCGCCCTACCCCTTTGAGCCACAGGCGCTGCCCCGAGAGATTAGATATTTATCTAAGCCAAGCATGGTGTTACATGGCTTTAGTCACAGCTACTTGGGAGGCTGAGGCAGATGGATCGCATGAGCCCAGGAATTCAAATCCAGCGTGGGCAACATAGTGAGATCCTGTCTATAAAAAATAAAATCAAAGACAATGATCTTCCTCAATAACTCTGTTATGTGTTGCAATTCTGGCTGCAGCATCTTACTGATGTACAGAACTGTTAATACCATTTTATCCAGATGAAAATAGATGACTTCTTCATTCTGCTGTGTCATTTTTAACGTGGATATACTACATAACTTTTCAAGGAGCAAAGAATGGAATTGAGAGTGAAACTAAAATTTTGTTTAAAAACACAAAAATAAATTGCAAACCTCTTGATAACATTTTTCTGGGCAACTTATCACTGGCTTTTTCTTTTTCTGCTTCATCTTTTGAGGGCTTCTCCTCTTTTTCAAATGATTGTGTTAATGGGATCTGAATTTTCTCCTGTGGGAAGGTAAAATCAGTTACTCAATGAAAACTGAAAGCCACTCACTTAATATTACAAATTATATTTTTTTGAGCATCAAATTATACAGAGGAACAAAAAGGAAAAGAAATTATTTTACCCAATTAGATTCTCCAAACTAGAAAACTACATGAAATATTTCACCATTTTAAAAACAAAATCTTGATTTAAAATATTAAAATTAATATTTTTATTTGAATATATCAAATGAAACATATCCTTAAGATTATTTTAGAGAAAATAAATGTCTCTTGTAATAGTTTAAGGACACTACTTGTAAAACTCCTAGAGGGTCAGAAGTGAGGTCTTCTTAACCTATTTTTGCAATGGAGATGCCAAGTGAAGCCATGATAATTACCATCAATCACAACAAACAAGAACATCAATGATTAATAAAAATTACGTTTCTGAATATCTATTATAATTGCATCTTTTTTCATTCTCTTGCCCTGTGAAAGTGTTAAGTACAAAAATTTCCAAAACCAACTATACATGACCTATTTGAGATTTATATATTACTGTTCCTTTTTCAATCACCACAAAGTTGTTTTAGAAAGATTTCAAACAGCACTATATATCTTAACAGATATGCAATGTTTAGCTGTAAAGTTAACAACATTCTATAAGACTGAGATGGAGCAAACATTTCATTTTGAATACAATGTCATTACATACAATTTCAGAACACAAGAGAATTACTGAAATTCATATAGTCTGAAAAGGTAGAAATCACGTAGCTCTATCTACTTAGGGAAAATTGTACGAAAGCTATAATAAACTCCAGATCATTTTCACTACAGATATATGTGTAGTCTATTTTTAGAATAAATTATATGGTTTGTTTTTTAGTGATTAAAAACTATCAATGAAATAATAACTTAGCTTTTCTGGAAGGTAGTGGTGGTGATATGAGCCTTAAATCAGTATCAAGGGGATATAAATTTTAGTATTTTCAACTTTGCAGCCCACAGGATTTCTTCTAAAGTTTTCTACCCACATATAAATTTTTCAAAATAATCTTAAGTAAAATTTTGATCAAATAATTTTTTACTCCAGTAGAAATACTACATGCTATTTTTTTCTCTTTTCAATTCTCCCCATTCCACTCCAGTTCAAATTTGTGCTCACAACATAGGGCAAATGCTATGCATTGGTAATTTTCACCAGAATGAACGCTTGCTTTATGTTACCTTCTTTACCAAAGACAACGATAACTTCATTACATTCATCAACCAGTAAGTCATTTTCCTTATTCATTTCCCCAACTTATTTCCTTATTCTTTTCAAAACTGTAAAATAAGATGACCTAGAAATAAATCCCAGAACTATTTTTCAGAAGTTTAGAATATTTAAAAGTTGTTCTGACTTGTAGCTTCTATTCTTATTACTCAGGGTAACCCAATGGAATCCAGGCTAGGAGAAAAGATTTTACACTACCTCTTCTAGATTTTCACTAATTGGTACTTCAAATGACCAGCGAATCTCATTTCTAAGTTCTCTGCCTAAAGCCATGCATTTTAATTGTAGATATTAAACTACTTTATCAAAATGAACTGTATTCTAAAAATCTAGTAGGCTCAATTTACTGAAACTTTGTTTTCAGTTGGCTTTGCTTTCAGTAGTGAATAAACAAGACATTTGAAACCCTGAAGTCCTTATACACAAACTCTTCTGACTATAAATAACTGGAATAATAGCTACCTCTCCATAGGAAGCTGCATTCCTTTACTCTTCACTCGGTCATTGACATCTGTTATTGAGGTCACTTCCCTCTCATAAAGCTCTCATCAGACACAAGTGACAACTCTCTTTTAATTGCCTCTCAACCTTTCAAATAATGAATTTTATTCCAGATTAATTCTTCATAAATCACACTGTCAATCAAACAAATTAGTTGGAAAGTGTCTCTACTGTCAAGGATTAGATACTAGCACATTTCATGAGAAATAAATTATTTTTCAATTCCCATTCGGGTGCAATTTAGTTAATGCAAGACTTGGAAAAAAGACTTTCTACTAACAGAAGTATCTTTCATTCAGAGGGTTTTACTCATAGGTCATTATCTAAAAAGAAAAATATGCATTGTACCCAAGAAAAACTGAGAAAGAATGTATTAAGTACAATAACTGAATTCTGGTATAGCTCCTTATTCATTATACATATAATTTTTCTGAATTGTAAACACAAAAAATTAACTATGATCAATAATGTATATATTAATATATGACATATTCCTGATGCTAATTTTTTTCTCATATAAATTTTTGTTAGCCAAGTTTAAGTAGTACCATAAGAATTTTTACCTCAATACTTTTCAAATAAGGTAAAATGCACTGGAAAAAAAAAGATTGTTGCTGTTTTTCTCAAAAACAAATATTTTTTCTGTATCAATAGTATATAAACACCTGACCCTTCTTATTTTCTCTATCACCTATGATTGTTATGTCATGAGGCAAAGATGGTGTAACAGGATAAAGAAATGAATTATGGTTAATAAAACAAAAAAGCAAATTTTCAAAAAACACTGCACTATGTACCACTCCATTCTGAATGGGTATACCCTTTGCTTTGACTTGAACAAAAGACCTTTTAAAAATTGCTATTTTAGGCTCAGTGCCTGTAGTACAGTGATTACGGTGCCAGCTACATACACTGAGAGTGGCGGGTTTGAACCTGGCCCGGCACAGCTTAAACAACAATGACAACTACAATCAAAAAATAGCTGGGCATTGTGACAGACGCCTGTAGGCCCAGCTACTTGGGAGGCTGACGCAAGAGAATCACTTAAGCCCAAGAGTTTGAGGTTGCTGTGAGCTGTGATGCCAGAGCACTCTGAAGGTGATATAATGAGACTCTGTCTCAAAACAAACAAACAAAAAAAAACAACAAAACATTGCTATTTCAAAAAACAATTTCACCAATGTTTTTCCACAATGCATCATACCTCCTCAGCCTTATCAACAACCATGCACAAGCCAAAGGTTAATATTTGAAAATGTTTGCCAAGCAATAGCACATAGTAAAATATGTACATTTCTGCTTTTCCCTAGTCTATTTCATTGCTGAAATGTATCTATTTCATTGACTACATACAGCCATGTCTCATGTAGTTACATTAAAAACACAAATTTTAATATATTTGAATACACAAAAAATAAAAGAAAACAGATTTTTAAGTGCTTTTCCTTGACAACAAATGACTTAATTTGAAAGTTGCCTTTTCCATGCATTTTAGAAACAAAAGTACAGTGCTTTTTAAAAACAAGACATATTCTAAATATGTAACAACTATTCTTAGTATCTATAATAGGCTTTTGAGGGCATCATCTAAATCAATAGTTTTTGGCTGAATCGTCAAATGTATAATAGTTGGTATTTATTTTTAAGGAAAAATGTACACATCATGATTTTAACTTTTTCTTTTCTTTTCTTGTTGAGACAGAGTCTCACTTTATTGCTCTTGGTAGAGTGCCGTAGCATCATAGCTCACAGCACAAACGCTTGGGCTCAAATGATTCTCTTGCCTCATCCTCCTCAGTAGCTGGGACTACAGGCGCCTACCACAACGCCCAGCTATTTTTTAGAGACTAGTTCTCCCTTTGGCTCAGGCTGGTCTTGAACCTGTGAGCTCAGGCATCCACTCGTCTTGGCCTCCCAAGTGCTAGGATTACAGGCATGAACCACCGCACCCGGCTTAACTTTCTTTTTCTAAAATCAGTCACACCTTCTTCAAATAACCAAAAAATTGTAATTCCTTGGAAACTGATTGCTGGGATATGGGGGCATTTGAAATCATTTAAACTCAATTAAGTAGAATAAGCCCCGACCAAAGTTATCATATTGTTAAACATTAGTAAAGGATTTAAAATTAATTACGCATAAATGTCTAAATGTATAATGACACAAAGAACAATCCATAGCTCAGAGTAACAGAAAGTAAAGCTACACCATTATAAAGAATATGAGAGGCAAATTAAATTATTCTCTCAAACTTCATGGTTCTGTATTTTACATTAGATAGAAGAGAAATTAGAAATATTAGACAACTATTAAAGAGACATGCTAACATGAAAATTGGATTCACCATGCATGCAGATACATAAAGCAACCTATCAAGTATCTTACAGAGTCCCTTTATACATATACGACTACTAAGTATTTCACAAATTTCTCAAAGCCAAAACTAAAGGATGGCAAATTTCATCACAACTCTATTTAATGGAAGTACTACTTTAATATTTTATAGCTTTTCAATAATAATTATAACTGTCTTAAATCCATATTCCTAGTTAATTATATGACTCTCTGAGTTTTTCCAGAAGAGACTTCATTGCTGTAAGCCTTATGTTGAAGCAAAGAGTTTTTCCAATCTCTCATCTTCTAAAGGGGTGGCAAGTATTATCAAATCAGTTTCATTTAGTAAAAATAATACAAACCACCATAATACATACAACTTTTATTTCACCATATGAAAAAATATTCTCCAATTCCACCGAATCTTCAAATAACATTTTTTACTTTTTTTTTTTTTTTTTTTTTTTACCTGGTTCTCCTGTGATATCTCTGCAGCAGGGGGTGGTGGAGATTCTTCACACACTGCAAGGCTCCGAACTAGCTTTAACTTTGAGCTCGACTAAAGAGAAGTATTTAAAATTAACACTACATTTCACAAATCTAGGGCATATCCAAAAGCCCCCTAGAAAGAGTTTAAGTTTCTTTAGAGTTTCTGCCATGTATAAAATGTGCAAGTTAAATACGTAGTTTATCATTAAGCACCACTAAACCCCTTGTTAAGAGGGAAAACAAACAGTTGCAGTTTTGAAAATTATAGCAATAGCAAAAAAGGGAATAATTCCCACTTCAAAACCCAAAGAATGGTGAGAAAGCAATTTTCCCTATAAAGAACCATCAAAGATAAAAATGCAATGCACAAAAGCGACTAGGCAAGACAAAAACCCCAAATAAAACAAAATAAGCTTTCTGCCCCAAACAAAATATAAAAAAACTAAACTGAATGTAGTGCTACATGAAAACAAGAATTTGTCAAGCATGAAGGAAGGCCCTTGGCATGCCAGCACACCAAAATATTTACTATACCTTAGACCTTTTTCCTGTCTGTCCAAATGACTGCAATGGCCGCTGAACATATAATAAGAAAGATTTGTATTAAATTTCATACTGAAACAGAAAATTTGCTTCTTAATTCATAAACCTAAACCACAGAAAAGTGAACTGAGTACAAAGTATGGAAAATGAGGAAATCAAAGTTGGTTTCAGTAAAAGAGTATTGATTCCTCTTCCCAGAAGCACACATGCAGAAGATTTTCTAAAATCCTTCTGCGGGTTGGCATTTTTAAGTCAGCAAATGGCCACAATTTTTGTGTTAACTGAGCTCAATGGAACTCATATGGTGACTTCCTCGTAGCAAATAAAATACTTTTCTTCAGTATTCTATAGCATAGTACAATTCTGCCAAGATTAGGGCAAACACACACAGACACAGACACTTCCCTGCCCCACATGCACTCTCAGCCTTTTAAAATAGCTTAGCTCAAAAATTCCAAACTTAGTAAGGAAAGTGTTTCAAAGGTACAGCTAGTCAGAGATCAGCCACTGTCTATCTACTGAGACTTTTCAACACTCTATGAAGTATGATATCAGTTTACTAGTGACAGAATCCTATTTGTCATGTCTGGGGAGAGGCATTGAAGCGGAAATGAAGAAAAGAGGGTAGACTTCCAATGTGAATTTTCAGCATGACTGACAGATCATCAGTCACGTGAGTAGGAACCTGTGAGAGGCAATCAGCTCTAGTTCCTGATATCAGGCTTTAGTTAGAGAACCCAATTGAAGCACTTGGGAATCTGAGCCAGACAGGTTTTAAATACTCTTCCTTTCCACTTTGTGCCAATTGGCTTCTCCAAACCCAATCCTACCAAATAGTACAGGGTTCAGGTATTTCTCATTTTTATTCATTAACACAAGGGAGCCAGTTTGGGTCCAAACATAAAACAGATACCAAGTCCTTAATATCAAGACTATTTCACATAAAAATGAAAAAGAAAAAAGATGTCTATTCTAACATCCAAAAAAGCCTTCCAAGGGGCAGTGCCTGTGGCTCAAAGGAGTAGGGCACCGGTCCAAAATGCTGGAGGTGTAGGGTTCAAACCCAGCCCTGGCCAAAAATTGCAAAAAAAAAAAAAAAAAAAAAAAAGCCTTCCAGGTAAAGCCAACATTAAAGAGTACAGAGTACCTGTGTGATCTACCCCCATTTTGAGCCAATGTTCTTCAAACATAAGAAACATTGTATTCTTGGCATTTTACCCCTGGATTACACAAACTACAAATTAACAACAACGAAAAGAAAATAGAAAAAAATGAACAATTTCATAAATAAAATGGTAAGTATGTGTGCACACGTGCTAATAACACTGATGCCTAATAGGGGTTTGGCATGTTGTACTCTCTTGTGTTTCTATTTTCTCTCTGTTAAATTTATTCAATAGGATTTCTCATTTTCTGTAACTCACATCTAAAAATAGAAGTAAAAAAAGTTATGCTACCATCAGGTAAGGGGTTACAGTAAAAAAAAAAAAAAACTAAGAAAAGCAATAGATGAATACTAGCAAATGTAAAAAACTAAATGAGTTCTGAGGAATCAGAAGGGAAAGGAATTTGAGTTACTCTCATTCATAGCTTTAATTTCTTACAATTCTAAGTACTAATGGTATAAAACCTTCAAGTAAAAATCTGTGAACTAGGGCGGCGCCTGTGGCTCAGTGGGTAGGGCACCTGCTCCATATAATGAGGGTGGCGGGTTCAAATCTGGCCCCGGCCAAACCACCACCATCACCACCACAACAACAAAATAGCCAGGCATTGTGGCAGGTGCCTGTAGTCCCAGCTACTTGGGAGGCTGAGGCATGAGAATTGCCTAAGCCCAGGAGTTGGAGGTTGCTGTGAGGTGTGACATCACAGCTCTCTACTGAGGGCGATAAAGTGAGACTCTGTCTCTAAGAAAAAAAAAAAATCTCTAAAATAAAAGTGATGATTAACTAGCAAAGTAAATGCTAGATTCATGGCTTGGCGCCTGTAGTGAGCCACATACAACAGAGCTGATGGGTTAGAATCCAGCCTGGGCCCCCAAACTACAACCAAAAAATAGCCGGGCGTCGTGGCAGGCACCTGTAGTCTCAGCTACTTGGGAGGCTGAGGCAAGAGTTTGAGGTTGCTGTGAGCTATGATGCCAAAGCACTCTACTGAAGGTGACATAGACTCTGTCTCAAACAAAAAAAAAAAAAAGAAAAGAAAAGAAAAGAAATTGTAATGGTTGAAGAGTCTTAATACATCTTGAAGAGTTTACTAATTCTCAGTACTTTTCTAGGTAACAGCAAGGATTAATGATAATTATGTGGAAGAAGATAATGAATTAACATGTTCAATGTCTAGCTAAAGGTCAGGGGCAATAAAAAATAACAGATGCCAGGCTGCTAATTTCTACTGAAATACAATATTTTCTGAGTTGAGAGTTGACTTTTAAAAAAATCATTAAAACAACTAACCAAACACAATCGCTAATTTGTTTTTACCATTTAATCCTCTGTGCCATAAAGCATATGCTTAAATATCGAAAGGTCTGCCCTCAGACCCTAAGGAAATGTCCCTGGAGAACATCTCAGACTATTTGCTTTAAGTTATTCCTCATATTAAATTAAGATAAAAGATTTTTTTTTTTATCTTCCTTTATCTCCTCTTCATGTATACTGGTAATGTATACAAGAAAATTCTCCAAGGAATTAAAACTAGTATGTAAAAGTATTCCTCTACCTATATGATGTGGCAAATATCTTTACACATGTCACAGTAAAGTACCATAAAAAGTAAGCATGCTTACAAGTGCCATCAAATGTGTATTTGATTAAATTCAATAGAAAGAGTATCAAATCCTAGAAAAAAATTTTATTTTTTTATTTTTCTTCTTTGAAACAGGTTAAAAAGGTAAAGAAATGATTTCAAAAAGTAAAGTATAATATGGGAAGTAAAACTTAAATTTCAAAGAGCTGAACTCATTGAAGGGCACGGTGGATCATGCCTGTAATTCTAGCACTCTGGGAGGCTGAGGCAGGAGGAGCACTTGAGCTCAGGAGTTTGAGACCTCATTTCTACTAAAAATAGAAAAATTAGCCAAGTCTTCTGATGGGCATCTGTAGTTATAGCTATTAGGGAAGTTGAGGCTGGAGTATCACTTAAATCCACAAGTTTGAGGTTGCTATGAGCGAGGCTAAAGCCAAGGTACTCCAGCTTGTGCAAGAGAGTGAGATTGTCTCAAAAACAAAACAAAAAGATTGAACTCATTAAATATTAAGAAAAGAAAGTAAAAGTATAGCATACAGAGAGATAATAGAAACAGAAATTATTACACTGTAACTTTGGGGAACTTATATCAAGAAATAAGATTAACTTTTTATTACTAAAGAAGAAAATCTATTTTAGATGACAATAAAGGGACAAATTTGAGAAGCCATATATTGCTAATAGTTACAATTATTATGACTGCAATATTATCAAAAGCATCTACTGTTAGGCACTATGTACTATGTACATACCTGTACTCTTTATATTTGTTTGACAAATAGGAAAACAGTCAAGATTATGATCTCGATGATTTTACATAGAGAGATTGTTATTTAATCCTTTATTTTTAAAATATTTTTGAGGCAGAGTCTCCATCTGTACCCTGGCTAACATGCAAATGGTACCATCATATCTCACTGCAACCTCCAACTCTCAGGCTCAAGCAATCTTCCTGCTTCAGCCTCTTGAATAGCTGGAATCACAGGAGCCCAAATGCCTGGTTAATCAAAATGCCTGGTTAATTTTTCTATTTTTAGTAGACAGGATCTAACTTTTGTTGAGGCTGGTCTCCAACTTCTCAGCCCAAGAGATATTCCTGCCTTGGCCTCCCAAAGTGCTAGGATTACAGTGTCCATCCATAGTGTCTAGCCTATTTAATCATTAAAAAAATAAAAACATAAAAGACTTCATGTTCCACCAATTAAGGAATTTGTTGCCCACTGCCTTCGTTGTTGAAGAAGTGTGGCTTTGTGCCTTAAGCTTTTCTGATAGCCTTATTAGACTGCCATTGTTTTTCTATCCCTTATTTGCCCCATCCCCTATTAAAGAACTACATTGAACTAATTCGGGGGATAAAAGATGCAAATTGTCAAGCTGATTATCAAAGAGCTTACTACAAAAATGGAAGATACTAAACACACACTTTAACTGATTCTGTGTGTGGACAATTAACTCAAATATTTTAGAAGCTATTCATACACTGACATATAAAGCTTAGTTGCTAACAAAAATTAGTTCTCTTATTTCCTCCACAAGAGTTACCAACACAATTTGGACTGGCTATCCTGTAGGTAACAATAGTTAAAGGCATTATTTGAACTGTTCCAAAATGTTTTCAATTGTGCTTATATATACATGCATACAGATGAACACTCCTGGACAAAGGATTTGTCATTTACTGTAAAATAAAGGGAAACTTGGGTTTGAACCTCTTATAAGTAAACAGGATACAAGATTCTCAATTTTACATTTCAAATAAATGACTGCAAAATTAACAAACAATTCACCCTAAATTTAATCTGAAAATCTATTTGTGAAGAAAATCAAACAATATAGGCCACATAAATGAGTTATAAACAAGAAATCAAGACATACACAACTCTTTCAAGCCCATGTTAAAGATCAAAGATGCTAGTAGTTTAACACAGTAAGTTTTCTAGGTTTAGAAACCTGATACCTACCATGTCACCTTGCTAACTATTTCATAATCATATGATGTCGATAAAAACTAGTGTGTGGTAGAAAAATTGCCAAGCAAAAATCCTTCACACAATTATTCGGGACCACAATCAATAATTTAGCACAACTCCATGGTATTATGTGGGAAAGTTAACTTGTTGACATTAATGCGCGCAGATTTCTTGAATTGGTGGTATTGAATTTGTAAGAAATCCTAAAACTTCTATAAAAGATTACAGCTCAAAATATACTCTTGAATAAAAATCATAACCAACCATTTTTAAAAGTAGAAAGAGAGCCACACAGGCAGAGTTATTTATAAAAGAAAAAGAAATGGTAAAGGAACTCTTACTTGGAGAAAATCTCTGCTTAAAACCACCTGAGGTGGTGTCTAATGTCTGTTGGCCTCTCTTTGTAGTTTGATGAAATTATTTCTTATGTAAATACTATCCCACCAGACAGTACAAAATCATACAGTTTCTTCACAGCACTAAAGGTGTGACATTCCTTCATTTAAAAATGGCTTTTTAGACTGGGTGTGGTGACTCACGCCTATAATACTAACATTCTGGGAGGCTGAGTAGGGAGGACAGCTTGAGCTCAGGAGTTTGAGAACTGCCTGAGCAAGAGCCACACCCCTTTACTAAAGCCACACATCTTTACTAAAAGAAAAAACTAGAAAAAACTAGCCAGGCACTGTGGCTGGCACCTATAGTCCTAGCTACTTGGGAGGCTGAGGTAAGAGGATAACTTAAGCCCCAGATTTTGAGGCTGCTGTAAGCTATGATGCCATGGCACTCTAGCCTGGGTGACAGATTGAGACGCTGTCACTGAATGAATGAATAAATAAAAATAATTTTTTTTTACCCATGAAACTGTATACATTAAATAGTAGTTTTATATATTATAGTATAAATAGACGAAATGTACACTTGTTAGACGGTAAACATTTCCCTTTTACCTATCTCACTCCACATATTACTATGCTGAGGCAAAGCAACAGATATAGGTAGCTAACTTTCAGAGATGAAAGTAGAGAGTATCTTATTACTCTATTAGAATAAAGAAATAGTTTGTTTACTCAAAATTCTCAACATTGTTGGTACATACATCAAATTTAGAAGTAAAAATAATAGTTACTATTTAAGATGACAACCTATAGGCAGTATCATAGAGATACCAATGGAAGATGAAATGTCTAGTGGTATGCAAGAATAGGAAACTCTGTATTAAGTTAAAAAGTAATTCTGTACTAACTAGGCACTTTTTCAATCAAAGCATTCTATATTCCTATATATACTTAAAACATTTAAGTGAAAGTATAGAAAAAATATTTTCTTTAGGTTTATCTACTTCCAGTTTCTATTATTTAAACTTCTTCTGTACGAGCCATTTTCTATAATTTCAGATTCTGTTGGGATACAAATAATTAGATTCCACAGTTTACATTTGTAAGACCAAAGTCCAGGGCGGTGCCTGTGGCTCAGTGGGTAGGGCACTGACCCCATGTACTGAGGGTGGTGGGATGGAACCTGGCCTGGCCAAACTGCAACAAAAAAATAGCTGGATGCTGTGGCAGGCACCTGTAGTCCCAACTACTCCAGAGGTCGAAGCAAGAGAATCACCTAAGCCCAAGAGCTGGAGGTTGCTGTGACACCACAGCACTCTACCAAGGGAGAGAAAGTAAGATTCTGTCTCTTAAAAAAACAAAACAAACATAGCCTGGAAATTTAAGGCATGAAACAATAAAAATCCTCAAAGAAAACATAGGAAAAACACTGGAAGATATTGGCCTGGGGAAAGACTTCATGAAGAAGACTGCCAAGGCAATTGCAACAACAACAAAAATCAACAAATGGGACTTCATTAAACTAAAAAGCTTCTGTACAGCTAAGGAGACAACAACTAAACAGACAACCTACACAATGGGAAAGGATATTTGCATATTTTGAATCAGACAAAAGCTTGATAACTAGGATCTATAGAGAACTCAAATTAATCTACATGAAAAAGGCCAACAATCCCATATATCAATGGGCGAGAGACATGAATAGAACCTTCTCTAAAGAAGACAGAAGAATGGCTAATAAACATGAAAAAATGTTCATCATTCCTATCTATTAGAGAAATGCAAATCAAACCCCAGCAAGAATGGCCCACATCACAAACTCTCAAAACTGCAGATGCTGGCATGTATGTGGAGAGAAGGGAACACTTTTACACTGCTGGTGGGACTGCAAACTAATACAACCTTTTCGGAAGGAAGTATGGACAACCCTCAAGAACTCAACCTAGACCTCCCGTTTGATCCTGCAATCCCATTACTGGGCATCTACCCAGAAGGAAAAAAAATCCTTTTATCATAAGGACACTTGCACTAGACTGTTTATTACAGCTCAATTTACAATCACCAAAATGTGGAAACAGCCTAAATGCCCACCAACGCAGGAATGGATTAACAAGCTGGGGTATATGTATACCATGGAATACTATGCAGCCATTAAAAAAATGGAGACTTTACAGCCTTTGTATTAACTTGGATGGAAGTGGAACACATTTTTCTTAGTAAAGCATCACAAGAATGGATAAGCATGAATCCCATGTAGTCAGTTGTGATATGAGGACAATTAATAACATGGTGGGGGTGAGGGAAGAGGAGAGCAGAGAGAGAGAGGAGGGAGGGGTGGGGAAAAAAAGAGCCAAGAGGGAAGGAGGGAGGGGTGTGGGGCCTTGGTGTGTGCCACACCTTTGAGGGGCAAGACACGATTGTAAGAGGGACTTTGCCTAACAAATGCAATCAGTGTAACCTGGTTTCTTGTATCCTCAATGAATCCCCAACAACTGACCACTAATTTGACTAGTAGTATTTCTAGTAGTATTCGTTTCTTTGATAAGGTGTTCAGTTATCTATATGTCAAATGAAGGAATAACAATTTTTAAAGTTTTTTTTAATATCTCATAATTTATGAGTCAGAAAAGAGAGTATAGCTTGGCTAAGTAAATTTTCTATTTTACAAGGTATCCAGAGATCCTGTCCCAATTTAACTGGCCAGTGTCAAGACTTTGTCCGACTAGAACAGCAGTTCTCAATCTGTGGTTCACAACCAATGAAAATACATTGTGCATATCAGATATTTACATTATGATACATAACAGCAGCAAAATTACAGTTATGAAGTAGCAACGAAAATAATTTTATGGTTGGGGATCACCAGAACATGAAGAACTGTATTAAAGGGTTGCAGTATTAGGAAGGTTGAGAACTACTGGACTAGAAGGTGTATCCTATATTCATGCAATATACCCTTTGGGTGGGAATTTATACTGTTTGAATTTCACTGAGTTTTTTTTCTCCTGTGAGCACATAGGTGTTAATCCACTAGTTCCAATTTAGTACTGGGTACTTGTGATGTTCCTTTTCCTTTTATTTATTTATTTTTTTTGAGACAGAATCTTACTTTGTCGCCCTTGGTAGCGTGCTGTGGTGTCACGGGTCATAGCAACCTCAAAGTCTTGGGCTCAAGCGATCCTCTTGCCTCAGCCTCCCAAGTAGCTGGGTCTATGGGCACACACCACAACACGTGGCTAACTTTAGAGACGGTGACTTGCTCTAGCTCAGGCTGTTTTCAAATCCGTGAGCTCAGGTAATCTACTGGCCTTGGCCTCCCGGAGTGCTAGGATCACAGGTATGAGCCACTGCGTCCCACCTACTTTTTCATTCCTGTATGCACCTGAGATGAAGGCATCCTGGAACTCAAAAGCTCAAAGCAGAGCTAGTATTCTTATACATAGTAAATTTTTAATAAACATTTGAATAACTAAATAAGCATTTATTGGATTAATATAAAATGAATTCTCATATTCTCTTTTCCTCCTCCCTATCTTTATAGTCACCATACTATATGGAACAAGAGATCCAAGACCAGACTCATTTTTGTTTACTATAGTATTTCCTTGGCAAAGAATGGCTTTTTATTTTTATTAATTTATTTTTTTTATTATCAATCATAGCTATGCACGTTAATGCAATCATGGGGCACCATACACTGGTTTTATATACCATTTGACACATTTTCATCACACTGGTTAACATAAGCCTTCCTGGTAGTTTCTTAGTTACTGTGTTAAGACATTTATATTCTACATTTAGTAAGTTTCACATGTACCCTTGTAAGATGCATCATAGGTATGGTCCCACCAATTACCCTCCCTCCGCCCATTCTCCCCACCCCTCCTCTTCCCTCTTCCCCATATTCTTAGGTTACAATGGGGTTATAGCTTTCATATGAAAGCTATAAATTAGTTTCATAGTAGGGCTGAGTAAATTGGATACTTTTTATTCCATTCTTGAGATACTTTACTAAGAAGAGTATGTTCCAATTCCATCCATGTAAACATGAAAGAGGTAAGAATGGCTTTTAATAAATGTTCACGTTATGTATGAAATTTTCCAGGAGTATAAATAACTGGGCCACGACGCAATAGTGGTCATCAGAATGTTCTTGTGCTTATTGCCAAGGTCAACACTAAAAATACGGTAAGAAATGCAATAATCCAAGTTAATCACTTATTGATAAGCATGACCTGGGAGAATGAACATTAAGTGTAGAAAAGCAGCTAAAACAAAATCTTTTATTATTTTAATCACAATTGCAATAAAATGTTAGATAATTTTGTCTGATGCAATCAGGATACTGGCACGCTGCCATCATCGAGTGTACTGATTACAACATGGCAATTTTTTTGTTGTTTTAAAAAGTGTTATTACTAGAAATGACTAGAAAAATATATGTTATTCCTCCTAATTTCTTAGATAATTACCACTTGACTGTACTTAATCACTGAAGCCTAAATCCTTTTTTTAAGCTGTAGGAATTGCTATCATTGTCTAACATAGTGTCTGGCACATAATAGGGAATAAATAAAGTTTCTGACTGAATGAAGAATGAAATAACCTTTAAAGGAGCTTTCTTTACTTACAGAAAAGTGAGGCTATAATTTTTAGCTTGTAACCATCAAAGTCTTTGGGATATGAAAGAAATGATAGTATATTTTCTCTAACAATAGAATTTTTTAATCATAAGGCCAAAATAAAACATTAATGTTAAACATAATATTTTAGGATAACATCTGTGGTAGATTAAAGGTGGCTACTAATTCCTTCCAAATGAGAGGTGAGATCTAATTCCACTTCTTCTGGGCTGGCTTTATTGACTTACGTTATCAAAAGATAGTGGAAGTGTTCTGGAACTTTAAAGCCTAGGTCAAAAATAACTCTGCAACTTAGTTTTTTTTTTTTAGAAAATTCTCTCTGGGACCACTGAACTGCTTCATAAGAAGTCTGACTACCTTGGGCCCAACATAAGTTGGGAAGAAACCAAGTTATGTTGGAGAAACCATAAAAAGGTGCTCTTAGTTCCACCTAAACCCACGGTTCCAGCCATTCCTTACAATGGTGCCACACATGTGAGAAAAGCAATCCTAAAACCTTCAGGACACTGACCAGTTAAATTGGGACAGGATCTCTTTGGATATCTTGTAAAATAGAAAATTTACTTAGCCAAGCTCTGCTCTCTTTTCTGACTCATAAATTATGATATTAAAAAAAACTTTAAAAATTGTTATTCCTTCATTTGACATATAGATAACTGAACACCTAATCAAAGAAACGAATACTACTAGAAATACTACTACTTGAAACCATTTTTATTTATCTTAAGTCCGTTGATCAACTCCATTTTCATCTATTCCTAGAATTAAAAGTATTCTCAGTGGTTGTACATGTGCAGCATAAAATGCATCAAGTGACTTTTTTCTTCCCCACCAACCTCTCTTCTCAGTCAGGTCGATCAACTTAAGAAACCCACTGGGGGCTGTTTTTTCTAACAGATCTCTACAGCGCCAATCTATTTCTCTCTCCTCTAAGAGCTCTTAGGTTAAATTCCAAACCTTCATAGGACTGATAGGGGAATGGTGGAATGAAATAGTAGAAAACTAATACAAATGCACTGGCCTCATGCAAATGAAAAGAAGTATATTAAATAATATAAGCAAATAATAGGCCTAAGATTCGCAGTAAGCTAAACCAAATGTTTCAAAACCCATCTGGTAAGCATGTTGTCAAGGGTCAACTTACCCTTTTAGAATTTTGAAAAGAAACGTAACTATATATTGAATATTTAGTATGTGTAGCCAGGGAAAAAAATCCTGTTTACCTGTAAATCAATACTGTTGTCAATACAACGTTCATTCTTCTCTGCCAAAATCTTTCCATAGTTTTCTGATTTGATAATATTTTCAACTCTGGTTGTATCTTTCACTTCTGCCTCCAAATCCTTCATTGTTTCAGTTTCATCTTTTACAATAACAGTATCAGACATCCTCATCAGCAAAGGTTATTTTAGAATGAAGCCTTAGCAAGAAAGAAAAGGAAAAAAAATTTATTCAGTTTAAAACCTTTTTTTTTGTTTGTTGAGACAAGAGTCTCACTCTGTTGCCCAGGCTAGAGTGCCGTGTCATTCATCAGACTAGTTCACAGCAACCTCAAACTCCTACATTCAAACTATCTTCCTGTCTCAGCCTCCTGAATAGCTGGGACTAGAGGTACCTGCCATAGTACGTGGCTCATTTTTTCTATTTTTAGTAGAGAAAGAATCTTGTTCTTGTTCAGGCTGGTCTTGAACTCTTGAGCTCAAGGGATCCTCCCACCTCAGCCTCCCAAAGTGCTACAATTAAAAGCATGAGCCACTGCACCCAGATAGTTAAAGACATTTTTTCATATTCAGTTTCTGCACAAGATTGATTTAATACCTTTTATGTCCCAGAAATAATGTTCACTATACACATATGAAAGCAAAATTTCTAATTTTAAGGAATATATTATTTTGTGCAGGTATGTTCGAACTTATAGATCAACAAACTGTGGTATATATGTAAACCATGGAATATTATTCAGCCTTTAAAAAAAGATGGAGGGCACAGTGGATTGCCTGAGCTCACAGGTTCTAGACCAGCCTGAGCCAGAGCAAGGCCTAATCTCTAAAAATAGCTGGGCACTGTGGTAGGCACCTGTAGTCTCAACTACCTGGGAGGCTGAGGCAAGAGAATCGCTTAAGCCCAAAAGTTAAAGGTTGCTGTGAGCTGTGATGCCATGGCACTACCAAGGGTAAAAAAGTGAGACTCTGTCTCAAAAAAAAAAAAAAGATTGAGACTTTATATCTATATCTTTTATATTTACCTGGATGGAGATGAAATACATTCTTCTTAGTAAAGTATTGCATGAATGAAAAAATAAATATCCAATGTACTCCATACTAATATGAAATCAACATATAAACAATTACATGTTCGTAAGAACAATAAAACACTATTATAGTCCTGTTCGGGGGTAGAGGGAAATATAAGTGGGGAGATGGGAGGATCTCTGGCAGAAGGAGGGAGGGCATGAGGTGAGATCTCACCTAACGTGCACCTTGTGAGGGTGTATAACACGCCCCCTGGGTGAGGGACTCTTCTACAACTACCTGTGAGGCCGAGGCAAGAGAATCACTTAAGCCCAAGAGTTTGAGGTTGCTGTAAGCTATGATGCCACAGCACTCAATCGAGGGTGACATAGTGAGATTGTCTCAAAAAAAAAAAAAAAAAAAAAAAAGAAAAAGAAATAATTTAAAAGATAAAACAGTAACATTTTATACAAAACACAATTGTCAATCTGCATTAACAACGACGTGCAATAATATGAAGAAAGCACTGAAAACTCTTCTAACTTACGTGATTCAGTATCACACAACATGCATTATCAAGGACTCTAGAATATGCAATTTATAGGAGATCAAATATATCAGACACCAATGTATTTAATGCCATTAGTGAGTTTATGAACAATACCGGGAACTTCACATTGGATATCATATAGGAATGTATCCTATTAAAATTATGCCTACAGGTAGCCGTTACCTTAGAACATGTATCAATACATCAGAACTTGAGAACAACTTATTCCGAAATATACCAAAAAAAGTAAAATCAATGGATAGACAGAAAGATAGACAGATACAGCTTAAAGGAGGAATGGTAAATGGTGAAGTGTTAATGGCAGAATTAAGGGGCTGGTTGTAGGAGTGTTTGCTGTAAAATTCTTTCAATTTTTCTGTATTTCTGAAAATTTTCATAATAAAAGCTTGGGAGAAAAAAAAAAAATCAGTAAAATTTGTTTCCTCCATACACGTATAAATTTGGAAAATCCAAAAGTTCATTTCCTGAATGTTTTGCAATTGAGTATCATTCTAAATAGATTTTAGGAATTAATAAATATTTCTGAAAAGTTAAAAAAAGCCAAAGAGAAATAGATTCATTCGTAGGTAGACTAAGCTGAATTTTAAAAAGTCTTAACTATATTCCATACCAAAGTTAATTGATTCATTCTGGTAACAATGCTGCTGAAAAAGGGGGATACTTAATTCTTTGGCTTTTACATGTTAAGATTCTGAAAGAAAAAGGAATATGTTTTTCAGAAGTAATGACAGAGTATTACCTGATTTGTCCTATGGATCTGGGATTATGGTGTCCCACAAAAATAAAATAAAATAATCCAAGGTTCCTTTCCACAGTTGTCAGCCAGGATGTCAATTGTATTGAACCATCTGTAATCTGGCAGGAGGAGTCCCATGTCCTTGTCACCACTGTAGATACCTGGACTGGAATGGACTGTCTTAGATCAAATATATCATACCTATCAGTGCCCTAAAATTAAAACAATAGAAGTAATTTAACAAAATAGCCAAGGGAAAAGGAATACTCAACAGTAATGTAGAAATCAGAACTATGATTTTTAGAGTTTTTTTCTACAGCAATAACCCTTTAAGACAAAACTATAATTTTCAGTAACAATCACCCTCTAGATTTCTAAGAGTACAAATGAATAAAAGGCTTTAATAAGCCATCTAACATTTTCAGTGAAACCTACACTATTAAAAGAAAATGTCTACTATTGGTGGAATGACCATTTTTAACGGCATCTGAAAGATCAGTAATAAAATTCTCTCCATATTTTTTAAAGTCAGTTTCCTTTCATATTTATTTGGTGCAAGTGAATCCTTCATAGCAAGTAAACAACTCTAAAATGACTTCTGTTGTCAAATAGCATAGTACAATTTTAAGGAGAAAAAAACAGCATAATGAAGTCTAAGCACAAGCAATATAGTACCAATACAGCTGAGAATTCATTGTAGAGCAATTCACCTCTAATACTAACTTCAAAAAGTATTAAAATTTTGAAGTATAATCATTTAAAACTTTGATATGAACTCATGATAACAATGAGCTAATATTCTTCACTTTAGTTTCTTCATGCTGATTTTACAACATTTGACAAAAGGCTAATAAAAACAGGGAGTATCAAAAGCAAAGGTCAAAGTTGTTTTTAACAGACAGTGTATAATCTCAATCTGAACAAGATTCATCAGCCACTACTGAAGTTTTTGTTTGTTTTTTTACTTTTTCTATAGGAGGTAGACACAAGATGGCAGCACTAAGCAACCAAATTCACGTGTACTTTGTAAAGTACCTTTACAATTTAATCAAGAGCCCCTTAAATTTGAAATTCTATAAAAGCAAGGCTGTAACCCATTTAAGAAACAAATAAGGTACTGGCTAAGGCAACAGGTACAGGAGAGTGAGAGGAAGAAGCAGAATGTGGAGTGGGGTGAACATCTCAGAAGATCCTCTTAGGATCCCAAGTTCCTATGGAATCTCAAAGAACTTAGAGACCATCTAGTTCAATAATATAATTTAGTATGAAAGTTATTAGTGACCAGAAGTCAAACGACTTGTCCTAAGTCACACAACCAATATGTGTGACCAACTCTGTTAATATGCCATACCATCAGACAATTGACTAAATAAATGAATAACTCAGAATCAAAATAACCCATTATTGCCTGGGAAAGAAACAACATATAATAGTAAGAACAAGTGCACTAGCATTAGACCTGAGTTTAAGTCCCAGCTCTGCCAGTTATATCTTTGGTAAAATACTAACTCTCTCTGAGTTTCAGTTTTCTGATCTGTAAAGTGGGGAAAAAGGACAGTTAGCTCATTGGGTTGTTGTGAAGAATGAATGATTTAAATGTAAGGCACCCACCAAAGCCTCTCTAAAAACATGTTAACTCTTTTCCATGTTCAATCATTCTAGGGTACACCATGTAGCCAAGGTAGAATGACAGATAAGAGGCCTACTTCTGTGTACAGGGACTTTGCATTTGTAAAGCCTATCTTTGCAATAGGAGAATAAACACTAGAACCTGAGGGGAGTGTGTATGGAGGGGAGGGTATATGCTTGCAGGGGATGGAGGCATGGCCCTCAAGATGCTCTCATTTTGAGGCTTCTATTTTGAACATTAAAAATTCATACAAACTTTACAGTCTTCTCCAAAATATCAATGTACTCATTTTAAATAAAAATGTTTTTTCTCTCCAAATCTTCAAGTAATAGGGATACTTCAACTTCTAATAGTAAAAGAAAAAGTAAATCCTTTTATCTGGGCATGAAGCCTGTATTTCTTGGCTTATGAAAAGTTGTGTGATCATGTAGGTATCAAGTAAGGGAAGTCTACAAGACAGACATATCACATCATGTCTCTGCCACAACATTTAATTGACTAAATTTAATTAATTAGTACACTTTTAAATTTAACACACTTAACATATGCCAACATTTTGTTCAACATTATTGAAACTTTACAAATTCTTAGAAGTTTCTTGATTCTTTTTCACTTAGCGTACAACATTTATTATATTAGAGTGGTACATTTAATTGACTAAATTTACATTTATTCTATTGACTAAGTTTACATTTAATTGACTAAATTAAATGTACCACTCTAATATAATAAATATACACTAAATGAAAAAGATCAAGGAACTTCCAAGAACTTGTAAAGTTTCTATAATGTTGAACAAAATGTTGGCATTTGTTAAGTGTATCAAATCTTAGTCCTGGCTATTATAGGTATTTATAACCTGAATTTCTTTGAATCTATTTCAAAACTAAAGTGAAGGATATATGAGTTCAAAATTCATATTCAACTTTCAAAAAAGATTCTTCCAATCACTAATATATGTACATTATTTAAAAAAAAAGAGTCAAGAGATTTGATCACATATAATTTCTGTGCTACCAGACAGAGAAGAAAAATGCCACATGTATACATATATAATAAAACCTTAGTCATGTATACATAAAAAGGATGGCAACTACCTGGAACCATACATAAAAGAGAATTACAGGTGAAACTAAAGATCATAAACTAAAAAAAGTAAAACTACAAATGTACTGGGATGTATAACAGGAAATCTGTTTATAAGATTTTTATAAGTATGGGAAAGTACTTCCTAAGTGCAAAATAAAAATCTAGAAGCAATCAAAGGTATAAAATAGTTATAAAATTCAAAACAAAGCTTTAAAATCCCTCTGATAAAATGAAAATAAACAGATTAAAAAGCAAATAACATAAATGAATTATTTGCAACTTTATATAAAAGCATCAGATGTTGACAGTAAAGAAGCTCTTATAAATTAAGAGGGAGGTAAAAGATGAATAGAGAAACGACAGGAGTAGGAAAGTTAAAAAGAAACACAACTACCACAAAACTAAGACTAATATATATGCCCGTGGCCTTGCTTCAATACCTTTCATAATTAATTCATTTAAAGCTTATAACATTTCTAAGAATTATGTTCTATGTTTCTATTACAACAAATCAGGAAACTAAGGCACACACAAATTAAGTAACTAAGTTCACATAGCTGGTAAGTGTGGGAACCAAAATTTGAATAGGTTCGACTACTACTCCATTCCAGGCTCTTATCTACAATGCTGTATCATTATTCATATGTATAATGTGAATTTGTGTTCAAGAAGAGGAGGAATAATTTGTGTTTATATAGCAACTTTACTTTAAGAGTAATTATGACATGTCTAACTCCTTAATACTGCATTTAGACAGAAAGTAAATCTATCCTTTTCACATGGAGAGGAGTTATGTATAGTTTTATGTGCAGAGGAAGACTACTTTGTATTAATAGCAGTATTACTCACTACTGCATCTCCCTAGGCCTGTGATGATGAATACTATGTAACCCTGGATGGCAATTAGGATTCCGAATTTGTGGTTAATGAACAATGGGTGAAGCCTGGTAGCTTACAAATGATAAATATATACATAGTTAAAAATCTTCCTCAATGTATCAAAATATAACAGAATAAGGATGAACATTTGCACACTATTTTAAATTGCACACAAACTTTATGGCCACTCTGTATATACAGTCCATAGATGAGTTGTTTCATTTTCTTTTCCCTTTCAACGTCTTTCAAAAAAAATATGGAATGCTTCATGAGCACCCTACTGAGGGTGACAAAGTGAAACTCCATCTCAAAAAAAAAAAAAAAAAAAGCAAAGAAAACAGTTTATGCTGTATTTAGAAATAGTACAAATTCACATTCTCAGCATCACACTTGTCAGTCACTTGAACAAGAATATAAGCACTGGCATTTCAAAATGCTAAATGCATATGTGATTTAGAGATAGTCAATATCATCCAACAAAAATTTACTGAATAGGCTCCGTGCCTGTAGCTCAGTGGCAAGGGCGCTGGCCACATACACCTGGGCTGGTGGATCTGAACCTGGCCTAGGCCTGCCAAACAACAATGACAACTATACTCAAAATACAGCCGGGCGATGTGGTGGGCACCTGTGGTCCTAGCTACTTGGGAGGCTGAGGCAAGAGAATCGCTTAAGCCCAAGAGTTTGAGGTTGCTGTTAGCTGTGATGGCACAGCACTCTACCGAGAGCAATACAGTGAGACTCTGTCTAAAAAAAAAAAAAAAAAAAAATTACTTAATAATTATAGAAAGTACTATAACTGCAATGAATATTGGCTATATTTAAAAAGAAAGAAGAGAATGGACGAACTACCTTGACCTCAAAGAGTTTGTTAAACCCTTAAGAGGCTAATGGTGACACTTAACAAATACATGTATCAAATAAAAAAAAAATTATTTTCTTTAAGACAGCATCTTATTATGTCATCCTTGGTAGAATGCCATGGTGTCACAGCTCACAGCAACCTCAAACTCTTGGGCTTAAGCAATTCTCTTGCCTCAGCCTCCCAAGTAGCTAGGACTAAGGTGCCTTCCACAATGCCTGGCTATTATTTTTGTTGTTGCAGTTGTCACTGTTGTCTAGCAGGCCAGGGCTGGGTTTGAACCTGCCTGCCTTGGTGTATGTGGCTGGCACCCTAACCACGGAGCCATGGGTGCTGAGCCCATATATAAAATAATTTTAAAAAGATACTGTAAGAGAGGGAGAAAGACTTTTGGTAGGTAAAGAATGGGAGGAAATAATTTAATAGTCTATGAGACAAATTACTTTTTGGAAAAACTTAAATGGAGAAGGTGTTACATGAATGTATTTATTCCACTGTGAGTGGAGGAATGGGGAAGATAGGAAAAAGAAGCCCACTTAAATAAGAATCTATGAATTGGGGTTGAAGACAAAAAAATTGATGATGCTAAGTTGGTAAGGAAATGGGCAATGGGATCTCACAACACAGTGAGTCCACTCTAGAAAAAAAATTGTAATTTTAAATTCTACATAATCATGGCACACTATGTTCACTTTTGAATCTGCACCCTAAAGAGACTCACATTTGCACATGAGGGGACATGTACAAAACTATTCACTGCATTTTATTTAAAAGCAAAAAATGGGAAAGGCCAAATTTATTAAGGGAAAAATTAATGTAAAAAAAGTAAAAATAGGGCGGTGCCTGTGGCTCCAAGGAGTGGGGCGCTGGCCCCATATACCAGAGGTGGTGGGTTCAAACCCAGCCCCAACCAAAAACTGCAAAAAAGACAAAAAACAAAAAACAAAGTAAAAATAACTGTGGTATACTCATATTGCACAATATAATAAAATAATAAAAATGAATAAAGTTATGAGTGCCAACTATAAGACCCAAGAAGAATGTCGGAATGATTAGTGGAAAAAACACAATGAGCTCTGCCATAAATCACATGACCACAGAAGGGAAAGGGCACATACCTATTATATGTTTGTAATTTCTTCTGGAGAAGGAAAGGAAAAGGATTTAAGTAAGATGGAAAGGGACTTCTGTCATGTTTCTATTATTTTATCTTAAAAAAAGATCTGCAGCAAATATAACAAAAGGTTATTGTCAATTCTGGTAGATAAGCACTGAGTATTATAATGCTCTTTTTTTGGCTTTGACATTTTTCCTTAAAAATGCTCTAAAAATAAACAAGAGAATAACTTCAAAAATTTGAACAGTAGAAATTCAGTTTTGCTCCCATGAGGAATAGAAAGCTTAAAAAATAGAGGAATATATTTTAAGAGATGCCATGGAGAATGATTTCAGCTGCAATATAGATGTACCCTGTTCTAGCAAGGAAAATGTTGATAGTTGTGATGGAAAGTGATTATTCAAAATAAATTCAAAAAAAAGGATTAAGAGATGAAAGCTGAAAAGGAGAAAAGAGATTTCTCACTCATTCCTTCTATTCTGATGGGCTACTATGTACTTAAGCCATAAGGTATTAGGGATACAATAGAGAAAACCAAGCAGACAGGATCCTAGAACCTAGGGTGCTTAGTGCAGACAAAATTTATAAGATAATTACTGATTGTCATATGTGCTTTGAAACCAATAATATTAAAAGCAAACCGTTAAATACTTAACTCACTGAGCATTATTCCCAGTGGCTTAAATGCATTCATTCATTTAATCCTCATAAAAATTGTATCATGTAGGTGCTCTTATTATTCCCAATGACAGAGGAGAAAATGAGGCAGGGAAAGATTAAGTAGTTTGCCCAAGATAGCAAGACTAAGAGGTAGAGTTAAGAGGCAAACTCAGGTAGTCGGCCTCCAGAGCCCATGTTGTTATCCACTACCTTACACTGGTGACTAGAATTGAGTAAGTCAATATAACAAAGTAACTAACTGGGGGAAGCCGACTCAATACAGGAGTGGTCAGGGAAAAGATTAGAGCTGCTGGTAGTTGGAAGAGTATGAGAAGACACACTGAAGGTATAGGTGGTACATGATACCTACTAATACGGAAAAAATATGAGGGGAAAAGGATTTGCTGGCAGATAAATAATTTTAATTTTGCATATAGTAAGTTTAAGTGTTTTCCTGACATTTGGGTGGAGAAATCTAACAAAAAAACTCCCAGGTATTCAGACTGAAGCTCAGGAGAAAAGTCAGGGCTGATGCTATTTATCTGGGGAGAATAACTGTACAGATTAAAGTTTTCAACTACTAACTTAGATGAAGCCGCCCAGGAGCCTTAATTGTGTAAGAAAAAAAATTGGGATTGGGATAGAATTCTTAGGGAAAATTAAGCCCTTAAGAGCTAGCTGAATAGGGAAGTGGTAGACCAAGAATAACCTACCTGGCTAGTTGAGGTGGTTCACGCCTGTAAACCTAGCATTTTGGGAGGATTGCTTGAGGTGTGGGATCACCTGAGGTTAGGAGTTTGAGACCAGCCTGAGGAAAGTGAGACCCCCCTCCCCCTAACTAAAAATAGAAAAATCAGCATGGCATGGTGGCACATATCTGTAGTCTCAGCTACTCTGAAGGCTAAGGCAGGAGGATTGCTTGAGTGTAGGAGTTTGAGGCTGCTGTGAGCTAGGCTAAGGCCATGGCACTCTGGCCTGGGTGATAGAGAGAGACTATCTCAAAACAAAATAAAAAGGAAACAATCTATGTAATTTGGCAACAAGATTAGCAGGGGATGCAAAGTCTGTCTGTAGGAAGACTATAAGAATGAAAAGCGTGTAGGCCAAAGAAGCAAGCACAGAAGGGAGGTAGAGGCTGGGGTTTTAGGAGGTTAAAAAAAAAAAAGGGGGGGGGAGTGGGGGTGGGGGGAGAATGAGAAGGAAAGTCTCAAGCCGGGGAATAAAAAGGAGAAAATGAAGTCAGAAGGAGAAATTAAGGATAAAACGTAAAAGTATGCATTATCCTCAGAAACAGAAGAGAATAGAAACAGTAGAAAACTGAGAGAAATGAGTTTATTCATACTTAATAAATTCTTTTTCTATTTTATCCAGAATATTATTTGCTAGCCATGAGGAAGTTGGGATGGCTGCAGGACTTGGGGAGAATGGTGGGTGAATCACTAAGGGGGGTTTCAGGACTGTTTCTGCAGATTACAGACTGATGGGTTTTCTAATTACAATGACTGAGGTCACTGTAATGAGAGAGAATAACCTAAATAAGACACCTCAGGAGCTACATGGCTCTAGAACATGCTAAATATTCTTTCACAGGCATTTCCAGGTCTAATTTTGTATCACTGGGTGGTAAAGTGGCTTAAGAAATCTAACTATGACAAACCAAAACATAAAATTTGGAAATTAGGAATGCTAGAGTACTAAAAGATACCTTAATGTAAGCAGGAGCAAGGAAATGTATTTTTCATCAAGACTGAAGTGCAGTAGCATTATTATAGGTCACTGCAGCTATGAACTTCTGGGCTGAAGAAATCCTCCTATCTATCTCCTGAGTAGCTGGGACTACAGTCATGTGCCACAGCACCTGGCTAAAAGGAAAGGAAATGTTTTCATTAGAGAACCAAAGCAGGAGAGAAGTGGGAGATAAGCAGCTCATGGTGCTCAGGAAACCATGCCCTGCACAGAACTGGATTAATGACTTGCCCTATTCCTTTGATGATGGCAGGGTGATGGTATATAGAATATACTATAGAATATGGTATCCCGAAGACTAATGATGTTGGGAACTCTTAAGAGATATAAGCTTTGGCTGGGACATAAGCAAATTCATGGCAAATGCTAGTAAAAATGGTAGTGGACAGTAGGCCAGAGAAGGCCAAAAGTAAAGATCATGATAAACTCCTGGGACCAAGGCTGGATAATCTTGAGGATAACTTTGGTAAGATTCTAAAAGGGTTTAGATATTGGCAGATGAAGGCAAGAGACATGCAATACATTCAGGACTATTAATGTAGCCCTAAATCTAAAAGCTATTTTAATTACCTCCTAATACAGTGCTAGAGAGGGTAAACTGTATTTTCCCTTAATTCTGAACCTATCATAATCCAGGATTATACTGAGAGCTTCCTATGTATGTGTTAAATGCAGAATTGAAATAAATAAATCAAGTTGTAGTAAGATCTCTTGGCATATAGTAAAATCTCCTTTAAAGACTACATGGAGAAAAAAAAAAAGACTGGCCTTACCATCTAACCATGGTTCAGGAAATTAACAACAAAGAACATTCAAAAGGTTTAGATTGCTGGTAATCGAGCTATACATAATGATGATGTGAAAAGGGAGCTTAGGATAGCAGGCATGGAGTACAGAGAATATAGATATTTTGTTTACATATGAATCTGAATTTATTATAATTTATTCTTTAAATAGTATATTACCTGCTTAGAGCTGTTTTTAAGCAACAAAACCAACTAGAGAGGAAACTGGTCTGAAACATCTATGCATTCTGTCTTGACCTCAGAGTTATCTTATAAATAATAAAACCCAGAAAAATAAATTACTTCCCTAACAGAAAACACTGAAGACATTATCAATAATTGGAGAATAAGATATTGTCTAATGAAGAATTTGGCTAGCTCTATTAGGTAGCCTCTAAATCCTTGGAGTATCTGTAGTGACAGTAGTGTCTTTAACATTCATGGTGGGTCCTGATAGTTAATGCAAATTAGGTGACTCACGGTGGGCTTTTACATAGTATATGTTAAGGAGATGATTCAGAATAGGGACTGGCTGAGAAACTCATCAGGTGATTAGAAAGTTGAGGCTTTGAGTCCAATGATAATCAGCCTGACTTCCAGGGAAGAAAGTGAGGCTGAGACTGAATTCAGGTACACAGTGAATGATTCAATAAATCAAGACCATGTTATAAAATCCCCCAAAAAACTTTGAACTGGCTTGGCACCTGTTGCTCAAGCAGCTAAGGTGCCAGCCATATACACGTGAGCTGGCGGGTTCAAATCCAGCCTGGGCCCACCAAACAATGATGGGTGCAACCAAAAAAAAAAAAAAAAAAAAAAAACAAACAATAGCCAGGTGTTGTGGCGGGCACCTGTAGTCCCAATTACTTGGGAGGCGGAAGCAGGAGAATCACTTGAGCCCAAGAATTGGAGGTTGCTGTGAGCTGTGATGCCACAGAACTCTACCCAGGGCAATAGCTTGAGGCTTTGTCTCCAAACAGACAAACAAAAAAACCTCCCACAAAACTTTGAACTCTGATTGGCAACACTCTGCATACTGTCATACACCACGACCCACTCATCTCATGGGGAGAGGACAATAAAAACTTTGCATATGGGACTTCCTCAAACCTTTTGGCTAGTTCTGATGTGTATCCTTTTAGTACAATAAAGCTGGAATCGTGAGTGTAGTGCTTACTTAAGTTAAGTCATTCCAGCAAATCAAACCCGAGGTATAGTGGGAACTTCCAAATTGTAGCCAGCGGGTCAGAAGTTAAGGGTGGCCTGGTGTCAAGTAAAGGCAATTTGTGTAGGGATTGTCTGGCCTAACTCCAGATTAGCTGGAATCAAAAAGTGTGCAGGTATATCAACTTTTTGTATAATCTAGTCTCATTCATTATATTCTTTATTTTTCCTTTTTGAGACAGATTGTCACTTTGTCACCCTTGGTAGAATGCTGTGGTGTCACAGTTCACAGCAACCTCTAACACTTGGGCTCAAGACATCCTTTTGCTTCAGCTTCCTGAGTAGCTGACTTACAGGCACCCACCACAATGCCTTGCTACTTTTTGTATTTTTAGTAGAGAAGGGATCTCACTCTTGCGACTCCAAATCCTGAGCTCAAGCAATATACCTACCTTGGCCTTCCAGAGTGTTAGGACTACCTGCGTGAGCCACTGCGCCTGGCCTCATTCATTACATTCTTTAGTGATATATTTTGTATTATGTTCACAGCATGTTAATGTCTGTAGTTCATAGTTCATAACATCATTATGAGCCCAAAGCTTGTTTCTTTATTCCTAATGCCTTCAATCAGTAGGCATATACTCTAAACAGACTGTGGAGAGTGCTGGGCCGTCATAAAAGAAATCCTCAGTCTTTATAGCATTTTAGCTAGACTTTGATGTGTTGCTCCCTTTAGTCTTTTAAAATTCTCTAGCACTTGACATATAATTCTCTGTACTATTAATGTAACTAAATTAATTTATCTCTATGTGTTTTTTTATCCATGACTAACATTTTATTCTTATAATAGTGTCAAAATGAAAATTCTTTAAGTCTTAAAGGTACAAAGCTCTACCATCAAAGAGTCTTAGCGAAACTCATGGTGGGCTTCTGGCACATTTATCTAATCCATCCAATGGTTCTTTGATGGCTTAACATGTGAATACTTCACATTCTCAAGCATTTGAATCAGTAGATCTAACATGACCCATTTCCTTCTTATGCCAAAAATCTGTTTCTTTTATAGGATTTTGATTTAGGTTACAATTGGCAGGCATTCTGTTTTATAACTACTAATGTGCAACCCTTCATTTCTTGAACTGCCAACTACATTCTTTCTAACAAAGGATCATAGCCCTCTCTCAAGATAGCACCTGGGGATTCTGTTCAGGGAGTGGGGGGGGGAGCCTCAAAAGGTTTTATTTCTTTTTTCAGTCAAAGAGCATTTTGTGGTCAGTAAAAATAGCTTAAAGTCAGCTTGAGGTAGAGCAGGTGTTGTCTTTCACTTGCCAGTAGCCATTACCTACCTTCATATTCCATAAAGGATGTGTACAAGAAAGTGTAAACAATTTTATAGCTTGAAGGTACTGATGGGCACAGGTGAACACTGCTGAGAAGCTTACGGTCTCTCAAAGTTCACACTGTACCCCGCTTGAGTAGAGTTAGCAGATATAACTTCTCTTTAAGTTACCTAAGGTTCTGTTCAATTAAACTGTCTCAACTTCCTATGGTTTTGCACAAAATGAGCAAATCCAAAGGGTGAAACACATTATAGATTGGACTTTTATGGTTTTCCTTCATTATTTTCTATATATGTCTACCACATCAAATTGTTGTAGTAGTTATCGATATTTAATACATTATGACTACATCATTGCAACTCCACGGGAGCATAAATCTTCAATTTCTGTTGTTATGTACTTCCTACTTGTTAAGGGAAGCTGTGATTTAGCTAGCACTTTGAAAGTATGGAGATAATCAAACGTTTTGCTATATTTCTCTCTGGTAATTCTATGCTAAAGTCTAACATTTGATAATTAGTCATTGCATATTTTCAAACTACCTGAAAAAAACTCCTGTATCTGATGTCTGTAGAAGTGCCTGTTATTATAGAAGGCAGCCATATGCTCTTCTAGGCATTTGAAAATAGACAGGAAATTTAAAATTAATATAGCAGATTCAGTAATAATTTATAAACACCAAAAAGCAGTTCTTTATGTGTATATATGTATAGTTAGTTTTAGGGCATGACAGGATTTCTCTTAAAAATCTTTTAAACCCGTGGATTCTCTCCTCAGAAAGGGAGCACTCATACATGTGCTTAGTCATACATGTACTTTCACCGTTTTACACGTATTTTTAGGGGTTTCTTGGTTCTCTAGAAATCTATTCATGAATCCTACTAAATAATACTTATTTCACAAGTTATAAGTAAATGTTTATTTATATATGTATGCTAATTACGCATATATACACATAAAATAGGTTATAATAAAATGACATGTATGCTTTTCTCTATTTACTAAAGTAAATACTTACGAAGGAAATACTTTTGAAATACTATGAAAGTACTTAAGAGAAATTTAGTTTGGAAAAAATGAAAATTATTGTATTAACTGTTTTAAAGATACCAGCTATTAATCAGAATGACGGTCGGTCAGCTATGGCAAGATTTAAACAGATGATAATTTTTTTATTTCTTTTGAGAGCACAGCACCACCATGTGTTTGCAATGACCAGAGGTGTAATCAAAGAGCAGAGACAAGAACTATACAGTAAAGCAGTAAAGAAAACAAAATAATGTAAAAAATAAATAAAAACAAAAGCTACATAATTTCAGAGGAGAGAAAGCTATAAATGAAAGGACATTTAACTCAGCTCTGGAAAGATTTCCATCTTACATATTTTTCTTTCCTTTTTGAACATAGCTTACACATGTAGCTTGTCACCTATAAATCTGATTTTCCTTTCCTGATAGCTCTATGTTTGTTATTGCAAAGCCACAGTGATATAGCTATACTATGTTTTCACCAAAGTGCTATCTTAGTCTGATTTATAAAATGAAATGAAAACAAAATGATGACAGTTGTTATGTTTGTAATTATGTAACAGGTAAATGCTAAGTGAACTTTTAAAGATTTATTTTAAATACACATACGAGATATAAAATCTTAAGGCAATTTTTTTTTTTTTTTTTTTTTTTTGCAGTTTTTGGCCAGTGCTGGGTTTGAACCTGCCACCTCCAGCATATGGGGCCAGCGCCCTATTTCTTTGAGCCACAGGCGCCGCCCGAGGCAAAAATTTTTAAATGTCCTAACTCTTATTTGAAAAACATCATAGATCCTCTCTGTACTATTTTCATAACTTCCTGTGACTCTATATTTCAAAACAAGTTAAAAAGAAAAGACAATTTCTGTATATCTCTACTGTTACCACATTTGAAAAACACAGATGGTACAAAAAAGGTCATAAGTATAAAAAATACAAGTTTACCCTTAATAAGGAATATAAAGTAGACTATTAAGTATCTTGAAAAGGCAAAAAATTTTCATTGTTTTCTATAAATCTGAAGAATTAATAGAAAAATCCTTTAAGAAAAGACCAATTCCATTTAACGGCCCAATATGTATATATCTGCAAGACAAACAAAATGTCTTAATGATTTCAATGTGATAATTTCAATCCATTTATAAATGCTCAGCATAAATTTCAAAAATTAAAAAAACTGAGCAAAGCATAAATTGTGCCTATTTCAAACATAGCATTTAATTCTTTACGTCCAATAACTTCTTTTAGAAAATGCTGCAGAGTTTTCATAAATTAACATGAATTAAAATGAAGTCAGTGTTATTAGTTAACTAAAAATGTTAAAGTCAGGTACACATCTAGGTTCCAATGAAAACTGAAAACCTGTGTGAGAACAAAAATGTGGAGAGTGTCTGTGCATGTGTGAAGCTAAACAGGGAAGAGAAAGATCTAGAGGTAGGGTGGAAAACAGACGAGAGAGAGAGGAGGGAGAGACTGAAAGAAGGAGAGGCCAGGTAGACAGGGAAGCTGGGAAACAAACTAATAGGAACAGAGAGGTAGGGAGAAAGAAGTACAAAGGAGCAAAGAGAGAGTGAGAGGGAGAAGGAAGGGATAGGAGAGGCAGACAGAATAAAATATGATGGGCACATACAGAAACAAAGGGAGAAGGAAAGATTGTCAGAGAAAAACAGAAACGAAGAAGACAGAGAGGGAAAGTGACAGAGGAAGGGAATTATAGAGATGGGTAGGAACAGAGAGTCAAATGAGCAGAAAAAGAAAGAAAGAAAAGAGACGAGAGACAGAGAAAAGAGAAGAAAAAGAGAGGGAAGAGAAAAAAGAAGAGAGAGAAAGATTAAGTTAGAGAGGCAGAAAGGGCAAAAGGCCCTGAGGTACCAGGCTCATGGACAGAAAGGAAGAGACAGAGACAAAGTAGGAAAAAACAAATGAAGAGGGAGAGGGATAGAGGAAGATGGGAGGAAAGGAGATTAATATAGAGACAAATACTCAGAAAGTCAAACAGAGAAAGGGAGGAAGGAAGAGAGAGAAAAACAAATCTAAAACAACAAAAAGGAAGAGAAAGCATAAAAAAGAGAGAAGTGGAATGTGACAAAGGATGGATAAAAGCAGTTGTGGGCAAGAACTGAAGTATGTACTGCTTAATTGTTTCCCCCTAGTTCTCAATATAAAACTTAAAATCAAAAGCTTAAAAAGGAAATGATGGGGAAATTCTCCTGGCATTATATTGAAACCACTCATCTGATAAAAGGTCCTCATTTTAATAATAGCTATTAATATTTTCAAGACCCTAATTACTTACACAGTTGGGAATCAGAAATAGACAAAAGAAAGGGCAATGATATTCAATGTTGATAGAAGGCTATTTAGTGATTTCTCTCCTATCTCTTCTAAAGAAGAGGTAAGTTATTTCTTTAGAACAAAATAATTGTTTCACATATGGGGAAGGATCCCCCAAATCACAACAATTCTAAATCCTATTAAAATCTCAGCTAAAAAGCATGTAAAACTCTCAAAAATCTTTCAAACAATTCAGTTACACACTAATGGACATTCTTTATTTATTCAGTATTCCTAGTATTGATGAATCAAAATATCAAGGTAGATGTCAAAGTTTTCACACTGTATAATAACATACTAGTTACTGTTTAAAAATTATAGACCTTGATTAGCATTTGCTCTCTTTTACAATGTGATATTTGATTATACTTAATCATAGCAATGACAGACTAGGTTTTGTTCTGTTATAATCAGTTTAAAAATTATTCCACCTCTTCTCCAAATATGGGTACAAAAAATTAACATGAGTTTTGAAAGTTAAAGTTCTTAGTTTCTTAATTTTCAAAAGAGTCTCATTTACACTGTATTTGTTCTATAATAAAATTCTAAAGATTGAACAAGCCATGTTGTATGTGTATTTTATGATGAATCTGAAAGAGAAGTCAATTTTCCTCAACTGACAATTTGTTCTACTATATACAAATTCCAATTAGCACACAGGGAAGCCATTCATGCTATTTGCAAGGTACAAAAAGCATCAAAAATTTGAGGTGCGGGGAGAAGAAACTGGTGTTACAGTCAAGAAGTAAAAGACTCCTATTCTTCATTCTATCAATCTAAACAAATATATCTTTGCAAATATAAAAACATTTTTTAAAATTCTATCATTTTGGAGAAGGTAAAGATTTTGTCACACGTAACTCTAACAGAAATTATGGTACTAAGTAAACATGAATAATTCTTACATTTGATTACATATTTACAAACTTAACAAATGAATTAAGAGTCACATACCTTCATTGTATTGGTATTTGCTTCATCATACAGAGTTAATGAAGATGTACTTTCCATAGTATCTGCAAACTGATGCTCTGCATTGCTCCTCTACAGAGCTCACTGCATGCACATCTAGCTGATTAGTCAGGCAGTAGGAGAGCTCGCTAGAGCAATCTAAAGCATAGAGCAGTCTAAAGCACTTGCCGAGAACTCACAGACAATAGAAAGTCAATAGCTGTATGTTGTGATGTCAGTAACCACTCTAGCCAGTCACCACCCAGAATATCTGAAATGCATCAGAAGCTATATTGAGCTCTTCATTAGCAATTCAGAAAGAATGATGCAAAAGTCCATGAAACTGTGAATGTGCAAAGACTGTCAAAATTTGAGATTTCTTGCTATTAAAATATTGTTGTATAATTATGCCTGACCCAACACTGATGAAAAATATTGAGATAATTATATTTTTCTGTAATTTCCCTAAAGAATAAATCACAAAAAATTTAAGCATGGTTAACATTAATTTTGTTAAATATCTCTTTTTGACACTTTTAATATCACTAATAAAAAGCCTTTAAAAACAGGCAGTTTGTCTATAATAGCTGACCTCCTGCAACAGTTTTGCATCTTCTGTTTTTGTTACCAAGAAAGAAAATGCATAAAGAGCACAATCCCTTATTTCTTAATGTGCTTTTGTTAAAATTAAAATGAGCTTGCTTACTCTTGGTAAGAGCATTTCTTCTTCTCACCAACAGATGGAGATAGCAACAGAGCTAGGATCAGAGGATAATTCTGCCTCGTCAAATGCTTAGCCACATTAGCTCAAGTGGAGGAATAAGAAGGATCAATCAAAACCAAATTAAAAAAGAAATGTTTAATAACTACGAGAGGACAAACAAAATAAAATGAAGGAAACAGAAAACTATTTGTGTTCACTGGGCAAAACACTGAACTATCAGATAAGTGTTTTTTTTTTGAGTCTACCTATTGTTTTCTGTAATAGGGTAAAGTATGTGCCTGTTTCTCATTTTGTTAAAACAAAGATTCTATTTTCTAAAAGGATACAGGAAGACTATAAGGATTCCATCAGACAATGGTCATACATTACATGCATTATTTGGAGAAAAATATGTATACTACTGAACAGAAATATTACATTTCTCTGACACTAAAACATTAAGTCACCTAAGGGTTTATATGACCCTACAGCCTAACAGAGCCTAACAGTGCTCCTTATACCAGTTTGGTAAACACTAAAAGATATCAACTTTATAATACAATTTTAAAAAATATTGTTACTGCTTTTACAAAATAGGCTTTATTTCAGATAAACAGATTTATGCTAAAAAACATATACAAATCTATGAAATCTTCCCTGACTAGTCAAAAAACAGTGGTAAAGGAGCTAGTTTGTAAGCCTTGTCTGGGAGGCTTCACGCTAATCTAATCTACCTAAAATTTCCCTAGCATATAATCCCTTACTATTCCCTGTTCCTTCTGGCATTCAGATATTAGGTCTGACAATTCAACATTCTAGAAAAAGTGCTACATGACTCAAAGCTGAATGTCACTATAATCACCTTTGAAGTACTCCCCTTGGGAAGCTATGTGCTAAAACCAGTGCCTACCCTACTCTTCAAAGCAATTTTGGAACTTTTTTCCTGAAACGGCCATCAAAGTTATTGTCTTGATGTCCTGAATGTTATCAAAATGTTGTCCTCTCTAGGCTGGGATTATAGTGCCTCTGAGAGGCAAATGAAGGTGGATTGCCTGAGCTCAAGTGTTCGAGACCAGCCTGAGCAACAGTGAAACCCCACCTCTAAAAATAGCAGGGCATTGTGGTGGGTGCCTGTACTTCCAGCTACTTAGAAGGCCGAGGCAAGAGGATCATTTGAGCCTGGGAATTTCAGGTTGCTGTGAGCTACGATGTCACAGGACTCTACCTAGGGTACCATAATGAGATTCTGTCTCAAAAAAAAAAAAAAAAAAAGAAAGAAAGAAAAGAAAAGAAAAGAAAAAAGAAGTCTTCCTTTCAAAATTTCCTTTACTTTCTAGTAAAGAAAATAGTCGGGATGGGGGGGGCAAATCAGGTGAGGGTGTTCCAACAATAAAGTTATTTATTTACTGGCTAAAAACTCTCTCAAACACAGTGCTGTGTGAGCGTGTGCAATAAACACCGTGATGCAAGAGCCACACCTTAATCTTGCCAAGATTTTCCTGTTTCTCTATTGATATTTACTTTGTTTGCTATGCTTCTCACAGTCAGTCAACAATTTTGATGCACAATTCAACAAACTTTTGCAGTGTTTCCATCAGTTCTGCTTATTACTGGGCATCCTGACCTCTCTTCATCAGTGGTGTTTTCTCTCCCTTCAGAAAAATGTTTAACCTATTTGTAGGTTAATAAATGGTTAACGCCATTTTCTTCATGGCATTATCCCCATAAACTTGGACTAACATGTCCCTAATTTCAGTTTCACTCTTGCCAAGTTTAACAGGAAATTTAATATTTGTTTGTTGCTCTAATTCAAACTCCAACATTATCACGATGGTATATAAAAACATGCAACAACAAAGACTGCCACTCAACAAGACACCACCACATATTAACAGGAACACCACTGAGACATTGATATACCAACGTTATAAAACCTTACTGAGTTGTTTGTACAGTGCTGCCAACATACGCACATGGTGGCATGTTCACGAACTTAATTGGTAGACCTCCTATTTTTAAGAGGTAAAAATCAAGTGCCAGCCTAACTACCTATAAAACAAATATCCAAGCTGATTTTTCCATGCATAGTTGCTGCTTCTACCAAAGGGTACAAATTATTTTTCTCAGATAAAAATCTTTGTTACTACTTATGAGAAACATAGTTTCAAGGCAGCTTTCTTGAAAAAGTATAATAGAAATTCTTATTATGAAACAGATGGATAAGTTGATACATAGAATAATGAAGCAATCCACTTATGTTGTGGCAATAACTAAATTGCATATTTCTACTACATTACAAATAATTCTATTTCTCTTTAAGTTTTGGAAATTGGTAAGCCTTATAAATTCAGGTAGTTCTGAATTAGTGAAAAATCATAATTTTATTACTGTCAACCAGAGGCCTAATTCTAATTCTGAATGAAATGCACTTAGCTGTTAATAGTTAGTTCCAGCAATAATAAACCCTTAATTTAGGAACAATCTACAATTTGCTAATAAAGACATAGAATCTGATTTTCAATGTTCTTTGTGTATGCTATATCATTAATTATGTGAGTTGGCTTTGTCTCTATCCTACAAAAATTTTTTTTTTTTGAGACAGAGTCTTACTTTGATACCCTCAGTAGAGTACTGTGAAGTCATAGCTCATGGCAACCTCCAACTCTTGCCTCAAGCAATTCTCTTGTCTTGGCCTCCCAAGTAGCTGGGACTACAATAGCCCATCACAATGTCCAGCTATTTTTAGAGACTGGGGTCTTGCTCTGGCACAGGCTGGTCTCGAACTTGTGAGCTCAGAGCAATCCACCCGCCTCAGCCTCCCAGACTGCTAGGATTACAAGCGTGAGCCACTGTGCCCGGCCTATCCTACAAATATGTAACATAAATAGTGAAACAGATTTGGAAAGGTTTGTGATGATGATGTGAAAAAGTGCTTAAAACACGCCACCAACGTTAGGTAATGAAGAAAACTGTCAAAGAATAAATCTTCAATAACAGAAACTTGAGTTAATGAGATTTAACTGTATGCTTACATCTTAAATCTTGTGCTGTATTTCTCAGAATGTCCAGTAACTTTCTCTGTAAAAACAGAAGCACAGGGTTTAACTATAAGGTAAAAAGATAATTCCCAACTGAATCAAAGGAACTGGGGCAACTACGGGACTGATACCAGAAATTTAATTGTCTAAATCTAATTATGGACAATGCTGATAAACTTTAATTTACTTGGTGCCTTAAATCTTGTACAATTTAAAACATTTACTCTTTTAAGGTCAAAACAACATTTGAACTTAGTACTTTCCTAAGACATTAGGAAATAAAAAGAACAATTACTATATTCGTGAGCCATCTTATGAAAACAAAGTTTTTAGAAATTTAACCCATCATCTTAGAAGTAGGAAGTTAATACTTTGCAACCACTAAGATAATAACTGATTCTGGCAAGGATCATAAATAGATGACAAAACCTATTAGATGAGACTGCTGTCAAACAAGATACATTTTGGCTACTGACAAAGGTATGTTTATAACCAGCAGATCATCTTAACTAACTGATCAAATTCACTATTACCAGTAATCAGATAGGTTAACATTTTATGCTTTTTGATATAATGTAACAAGGGAAAAAAATCACCTATCCTGTATTCATCCAAAAATATTTAATATGATAAAATGATAAAAAATATTTAATCATTAGGAAACAATCAGACAAATTAGTTTGTGGACCATTATACAAGGCAGCTAGCTCAAACTCTTCAAAAGCATCGATATTATGTGAAGCAGGTAAACTGCCTGAGCTCAGGAGTTTGAGACCAGCCTGAGCAAGAGTGAGACCCCATCTCTAAAAATACCAGGTGTTGTGGCAGGCACCTGTAGTCCCTCCTACTTGGGAGGCAAGAGAATTGCTTGAGCCGATGACTTTAAGGTCATTGTGAGCTATAATGCCATGGAACTATACCCAGGGTGACAAAGTCTAAAAAAAAAAAAAAAAAAAAAAAAAATCCATATTATGAAAAAAATTGAGAAAATCACAGAAGTCTACAGAGACATGTCGCCAAATGTAATGTGTTATAATTGATTAAATTCTGGATTTTTAAAAAGGTTTTATGGAGGATACTTATGGAACCAATGAGGTAGTATGAATATGGTTAGTATATTAATGATTATATCATATAAATGTTAAATTTTCTTTGGTATGATAAAAATATACTAGTGGAGGGAAGGGGGGAGAGTGAGCAAATGTTCTCAAATATTAAGAATTGGTAAAGCCAGAAAGCTATTTGGGTATTCATTATATACTATCTTTAAACTTTTCTGTATAACCCTTTCCAGGAGGCCTTCTTCACTATTCTATTTTGAGAAAAAGTTTTAAATCTACTTTATAATTTTTTATTTATTAAGAATTTAGAACACCTTTAAAATTGTTACAACATAGTATTTTCATTAGGATTTTTTTTTTTTTTACAACAATGTTATGGGGGACAGGAAGACTTACACAGCAATACCTCTCTTATAATAAATATATTACATTCTCCTTTTTTTTTTTGAGACAGAGTCTTACTATGTTGCCCTCTGTAGAATGCTGCAGCATCATAGCTCACAGCAACCTCAAACTCCTGGGCTCAAGTGTGTGTCTAGTCTTAGTCTCCCAAGTAGCTGGGACTATTGATGCCGGCCATAACGCCTGGCTATTTTTTAAGAGATGAGCTCCTAAGCTCAAGCAATCTGCCCATCTCAGCCTTCCAAAGTACTGGGATTACAGGCATGAGCTACCGTGCCCATCTACATTCTCCTTTTGAAAACTATCATACAGTACTGTGATTTAGAGTAAAAATGCCTCTCTTTGAAATAAAAAATAGGATGTAGAGGACATTATCTGGCTAAGGGAGGGTTCTTCCCAGTGCTTCATACCAAGTATTGTGGGTTTCTGATCTTCCTCACTCTACCATATACTGAGTAAGCCACTCTCTCCAAATGGTATGCTTTGATTGATTCACACTGTTGATAGCTCAGAGGACACAAACCGACAAACGTATTTGAACCCTGGAAGTTTTCTCATTCTTTTAAGATTCTGCTGCTTTTACTGAACTAAATTTATAGTAACCTGAAAGGTAGTAAGAAATTCACTTCCTATGGCCTATTTTTATTTTTCAGACAGAACAACCCACTCAATAGAAACACTGATACCAAATAACTGTCAAAAAATAAAAGCACAAATATTTTGAATCGTGGCTTGGTCAAAACACTTCAACACAGTTTTAGTAATATGCTTTCCTTGATTTATGTTAACAGAATTTTATAGTAGGGAAACATCTCAGAATCACTCTATTTCACACACTATATTATAGTTCTGGAAACTAAAGCTCAAAAGTGAACCAACAAGATCCTCGACTTTCTTACAGCAGCAAACTGGTTAGCAGTCCTAACCTACCAAACAGATTCTACAACGCTATATTCTACCACACATTAGTGGGAAATGTAATGGCTCAAACATGAACCTAGTCTAATAACTTGTTACCCTTTTTACTCTTACTGAATTTGATTAATTACAAAGATGAAGAATATAAATAGAAAGGGATTAAGTTCCATATGGGGTGGATTCCTCTTACCTTGTGAACCATGAAGTTCATTCCTAGACTGTTTCCCTCCTGCCATGTCCTGTCATAATGAATCTCTACTTGTCTTTTTACTTATATTTAGATGTCACACAGTATTTAAGAGGCCACACTTGAGATTTTCACCCTTAAGTGAAAATATTAGTACTTTATGATTTAAGTGTTTCTTGTCTGATTAATACTTATGTGCAGTTATATTAAAAAATGTATTGTTTTAGTACTTTTCACATAAGAATGTTAATACATTTTTTGCTACCAATATGTCATAAAAATGTATCATACATACATATATCATGCCAGTAAGCAGTCTGAAATCATTAATTTAATTAGTCACCATGACAACTCTGAAAGAGACATTATCTCTATTTTAAAACTGACAAGATAGAGAGATTAAGTGATTTGTCCTAGGTAAACCACTTAGACCCAAAATGTAAGGCTAGATTTAAATTCTACAGCCTTTATTCTTAATTAGTACATCATTCTACCTCCATGTAGAAATTAAGGTTAAACAAATATGGCCTCAATTATAAAAGACTTAAAAAAAAAAAAGTATAAAAGGAGGGGATAAATCAAGAGCTAGGGAATAGAAAGCACTCATCCATTATCTCATTTAATACTTTCAATCTTGAGCAAAAATTTACTTTACCAAGATAATTTGATGTGAAGGCTTAGTGTCAACAAAATTCTTGTGAACCTAAATTGAGGATAAAGAGGCAAAGAAATTAAGAAAGTAAACTGGGAGATTCTTATAATAGTTTAGATATAAGGCAACAGTGTTTAAGGTCAGAGAGTTGGAAGAGAAAAATGAGGACAATGGCACTTTGAGGCAAAACTTGAAAAGTTATATAAATGACTGATGAAATGAAAGAGAAAGCTAAATTAATGATAATCCAAACACACTAAAACCTGGATAATTTTTAAAATGTCAATGTCACTAGATTAAGCAGGAAAGGAAGTTTGGCATGGGAAACTGATATGGTACAAAAGTTTATTAATTTCTTATTCGCCCTTGTCCACTAACCACGAAAAGCAAATAAGCAAACATTACACAAATAAATAACCCCAAATCATTCTCAACTCAACATAAAGGGAAGATTCTAGAGTGGTGAGGAAGGATTGAGATATTTCCCATATAGTTAGATGAACTGAATTGACATTGCACAACCAAAACGGTATCCAAAGTAACAGCTTCAGAGACACACCACACATAATTATAGAAATAAGGCATCAAGACAGTTAAGGGCAAGTAAGGTGAAATGTTCCACAGGTAGGAAATGGAATTGGAGTCACAAATATAAGGCAAGAGTCATGAGAATTCCCCTACTATGGACCTAATAGGACAAACATTGCCCTCAAGGATGTTACACTCCAGTTTCTACATACAGTATCTCTGAAGACTTCATCCCTTCTGCCAAAATGCTAACATAAATCACCATTATTTCCTGCTTAGATTTCTCCCAAGAAGCTTCTTACTGGTCTGTAGCCTTTAAAATGGTTCTGCCTCGGCCTTCATGGTGGCTCACACCTGTAACTTTAGCACTCTGGGAGGTGAAAAAGTGAGGATCCCTTGAGCTCTGGAGTTCCAGACCAGCCTGAGTTAAAAGCAAAATCTTGTCAAGATCTTTCTGAGCACTCCTGGGCTCAAGACAAACTCCTGCCACAGCCTGCCAAGTAGCTGAGATTGTAGGTGCATGCCACCATACCCAGTTGATTATGTATGCTAGGGCTAAGGAGTTCAACATCTGCCTGAGTATGGGTAGATGGCTTGAGCTCAGGAGTTCAAGACCAGCCTGAGCAAGAGCAAGACCCCATCTCTACTAAAAACAGAAAAACTAGTTCAGGACATTGTGGCACTTGGAAGGCTGAAGGAAGAGGATCTTTTGAGCCTTAGAGTTTGAAGATGCTGTGAGCAATATGACACCATGGCATTCTACTCAGGAACACAGAGTTAGACTCTGTCTCCCAAAGGTGGGGAAAAATAAAGATTGGCCTGAGTGACATAGGGAGACTCTATCTAAAAAAACAAACAAACAAACAAACAAACAAAATCAAAATATTGTTTTCCCGGGCGGCACCTGTGGCTCAAAGGGGTAGAGCGCTGACCCCATATGCCAGAGGTGGCGGGTTCAAGCCCAGCCCCGGCAAAAAACTAAAAATAAACAAACAAACTGCAAAATATTGTTTTCCAAAGTTACTGAGTTCCTTCCTTCCTCATATAAGGAAGTGTTATTTACTGACTTCAGAATTTATGTTATAATATATTAAGGTTCATTTGTTAGTGTTTGTATTCCATTTGGGTTCTTTTCCTTCTCCCTCAGCATCCATGTTCGTTTTATTTATTTTTGGAGGTTGTATGACCATGTTTCTAAGAGTAAAAGTAATATAAAAAATACAGTCAAAGAAGCATTTCTACCCTTTCACTTTTACTATCTCATTCCTATTATTATCCTCAAATTTCTTTTGCAGAAATAAGCAGATACCTGTGCCTGTATTTCCCTTTGTACATGAAAAGCAGCACTCTTTGTACTTTACTTATTTTATTTTATCTTCCTTATTCTTTCTTACATGTGTACCAGCATAGTACTCCATAATGTTGGCTGTACCATGATTTATTCAACATACTCCTGTGTAGGCATTTACGCTATCTGCAATACTTTTCAAGTACACATACTCCTAACATGAACAAACTTGTGCATATAGAGGTATATTTTTAGAGAAGATGCTTACAGGTGGGACTATTGAGTAAAAAGATAAGTGCATTTGTAAATTATTAGGTATTATTCCAGAATGCACTGTTATTCTTTTTAATTTTCACCTACCTGGTAGTTGAAAAATGGTATTTCAGTGCCGTTTAAATTTGTATTTCTCTGAATGAGCTTAAACTTTTTTCACGTTTAAGGGTCATATTTATACTGTCTGTGATTTGTTTATTTTTATCTGTTCCAAATTTTTCTATCAGGTCTTTGGTCCTTTGTTCCTCAGTTTTATTTGTCCTTTAATTACCAGGTATTCATTCATACTAGGATACTGGGCTTTGTCGTATATGCTGAAAACATTTTTCCCCAGTTTGTTAGCTTCTCTTTTCTGACTTTTTTCACGGTAGTTTTTGCCATGTAAAATTTTTTTATGTAGTCACATTTTAAAAACCTTTTCCTTCATAGTTTCTGGATCCCGAGTCATAATCAAAAAGTCTTTTCCATACACAAATTTCAAAGAATAAAACCCATGTTTTCTGCTCATACTTATAATAGCTCTCTTTCTCAACTAAATCCTTAATTCCCTTGGAGTATATTTTTCTTTTTGGTACCAGCTTTATTGAAATGTAATTCATGTATCATATATTCCATCCATTGAAGTGTCAAAGTCAGTGGCTTTTAGTGTATTCATACAGTTGTGCAACCATTACAATAACTTTTATTTATTTTTAAATGAAGAGTTGAACTGATTTTTGTTTTTCAAATTTCAGATAGATATGAGGGTACTAATGTTCCGGTTACATTGTTTACATTTCTGAAGTAAAGTTCAAGTTGTAATTGAGCCCTTCACCCAGGGGATGTGCTGAATACCCTCACATTGTGCAAATTAGGTGAGATCCAGATACATTAGGTGCATTCTGAAGCAATACCTAATAATTTCATGTGCAATCTCTCTCCCTCTCCCCCCACTACACTATAATTGTTTTTCTTTTGTGTGGGTGTGTAGTTGTTTATATATTTGTTTCATACTAGTACTAAGTACATTGGATATCTGCTTTTCCATTCTTGTGATACTTTACTAAGAAGAATGTGTTTCAACTACATGCAGGTAAACACAAAAGATGTAAAGTCTTCATCTTTTCTTACGGCTGAATAGTATTCCACAATATACATATACCACTCATGGTATATTAATTAATCCATTCATGGACTGATGGGCACTTGGGTTGATTCCACGTCTTGGCATCTGTGAACTGAGTGTCAATAAACATTCTAGTGCAAATATCTTTGTAGGAAAAAGTTTTTTTTTTTCTTCACGGTAGATACCCAATAATAGGACTGTGGATCAAATGGAAGGTTCACTTTTATCTTTGAGAATTCCCCATACTTCTTTGCATAGAGTTTGCAATCCCACCAGCAGTGCAAAAGTGTTCCCTTCTCTCCACATCCACCCCAGCATCTACAGTTTCAGGATTTTGTGATGTGGGCTAATCTCACTGGAGTTAGACAATATCTCAGGGTGGTTTTGATTTGTATCTTTCTGATGATTAGGGCTGATGAGCATTTTTTCGTGTGTTTGTTGGCCATTCTTCTCATCACAGTATCTTTTAGAATATCTTCATTACCCCAAAGAAAAACATTATACCTTTCAGGAGTGACTCCTTTTCCCCCTAAACTCCCTCGGTCCCAAGCAACCACCAATCTACTTTCTGTATAGATATGTCTATCATAGACACGTCGTGTAAATAAAATCATACAATCTTTGTGTCCCCTTTTGTGACTGCCTTCTTTCACGTAGCATGTTTTCAAACTTTATGTAGCAGCATGTATCAGCACTTGAATTCCTTTTTACTGCAGAATTATATTATATGGATAGATATACCACATTTTGCTAATCCAATTAACAGCAGTCATCTGAATTGTTTGCATTTTGGCTACTATGAATAATGCTATGAATATTTTAACTTATTTCTGTGTTATTTCATTTCCTACCAAGTGGCTACCAATATCATTTGTAGGAAGTCCACTTATACATCAAGAGACTGGAAATACCCCTTTTATTATTCCCACTGGTACCTACGTGTTTCTGTTTTTTGTTTTAAGAGAGTCTCACTTTGGGGCTCTCGGTAGAGTATTGTGACATCACAGCTCACAGCAACCTCCAGCTCTTGGGCATAGGTGATTTTCTAGCCTCAACCTCCCCAGTGGCGAGGACCACAGGTGTCCACCACAGTGCCCAGCTATCCTTTGTTGCAGTTTGTCCGGGGCCGGGTTTGAACCCACCACCCAATATATGGGCCTGGCATCCTACTCACTGAGCCATAGGTGTCGCCAATTTCTGGGTTTTCTATTCCACTACTATATTTGTTCATTCCTGTGACAACAGCACACTGATTAAATTATAGAAACTTTATAGTATGCACTGTAACATATAGTAGGACTAGCCCCCATGGCAGTTTTTCTTTTCAGTTTCTTCCTAGCTATTTTTGTATATTTGTTTTTCCATACAACTTAGTATCAGCTTGCCCAACCTCATTTTAAGAAAAAAAAACAACTTGTTTTTTTGCATTAAATTTAGAAATTAAGGAGAACTGACATCTTTATAATGCTGAGTCATCCTACTGAAGTCTACTTTTGTGACTTTTCAAAGTGTTGAAAAATTTTCCTCCTGTACATTTTGTACATTTCTTTTTATATTTATTTTGAAGTACTTAATCTTTGTGATTGTAAGTAGAGTTTTCTCTACAATTATGACTGATAACTGGTCTGTGTATGAGGCCACTGACCTTTGTAAATTAATTTTATATCTTACTGAATTCCTTTCAGCATTTGGATTAGTTTTACCCGTGATTTCTTGCAAGTTTCCAGCTATACTACAGGTCAAGCATCTCTCGTCTAAAATGCTTGGGATCAGAGGCGTTTTGGATTTTATTTTTTTTTGGATTTTGGCATATTCGCATTATACTTACCACTTGCAGCTCTAATACAAAATCTGAAATGCTTCAATGACCATTTCTTTAGAACATCATGTTGGTGCTCAAAAGACTTCATATTTGGAGCATTTCAGTTGAAGGATATATGTATGACATAATCTGCAAAGACAGTTTTATCTTCTTTATCTCTCATTGATTTATCTAACTATATAAGTAGATCGCTCCATTATAATATTGAATAGCAATGAAGATAGTGGGCACTTGGCCTTATTCAGGTGTAAGATTTGTGGCTTCGGTATTAAGATACAGATATTTTTGGGCGGTGCCTGTGGCTCAATGGGTAGGGCGCTGGCCCCATATACCAAGGGTGGCAGGTTCAAACCCAGCCTCGGCCAAACTGCAACAAAAAAATAGCCAGGCATTGTGGCGGGTGCCTGTAGTCCCAGCTACTCGGGAGGCTGAGGCAAGAGAATCGCCGAAACCCAGGAGTTGGAGGTTGCTGTGAGCTGTGCCATGGCACTCTACTGAGGGCGATAAAGTGAGACTCTGTCTCTACAAAAACACAAAAAGATACAGATATTTTATCATTTAAAAAATATCTTATAATTCCTGCTTTTCAAGGGGGAGATTTTTTTTATCATAATGATTTATCAATATGATAAATATCAGTATCAAATATCAAATATCAAAAATCAATATCAAATATCAATTTATCAATCATTTTATTGAAGGTTCTTTCAGCATCTATGGAGATAATTATTTTTCCTTGCATATCTATTAATAGGTATTATAATACTAATGGGTTTCCTAATATTGAATTAGCCTTTCTTTCTTAGAATAAAACTCATGTAGTCATGGTATATTACTTGGTATATAGTAATAATAATTTAATATCTCTCCATCAATAATCATGAGGGGTATTGGTTTGTAGCTTTTTACTTTTATTTATTTATAAGTACTGTTCTTATCAATACTATACAGTTGTTTCATAAAAGAAGTTTTGGAAGCTTTTAAACATTCTCAATACTCAAAAACAATTCATATACCAATGGGACTATCTGGCACTTGAAGACTTGATAGAACTGATCTGTGAAACCATCCAGGCCTAATATTTTGTATTGAGATAGTTTCTTAAAAATATTCTTTACTACAGCTCAGCACCTGGAGCTCAATGGTTAGGGCGCCAGCCACATACACTGGAGCTAGTAGGTTCGAACCCAGCTTGGGTCTGCTAAAACAATGACAGCTATAACAAAAAGAATAACTGGGCATTGTGGTAGGTACGTGTAGTCCCAGCTACTTGGGAAGTTAAGGCAAGAGAATCGCTTAAGCCCAAGAGTTTGAGGTTGCTATGAGCTGTGATGCCACAGCACTGTACCGAAGTGAGATCCTGTCTCAAAAAAAAAAAAAAAAAATTTATTTCTTCTGTGGAAATTAGTCTGTGTAATCTTTGTAACTCAATTTTGGTAATCTGCATTTTCCTAGATTATTACTTATTTCATCGAGGTTTTCAAATTAATTGCTGTGGGCCTGCTAAGTAGTCTCTTGTGATTTTAAAATTAAAAAAAAAATTGTTTTCAGTGGTTATTTCTTCTGTTCCCATCTTACTTTGTGTATCTGCATTTAACTCCTTTCCTTTGCAGCATCTACACAATTAAGTTGGATAGTAGTTTGCCTATTTTGATAATTTAAAAAATTTCAAAATATAGATTAAATCTATTGTTTTTCTATTCCCTACCTCTTGATTTCTGCTTTTATATTTATTATTTCTTGTGAGCTCTTGGTTTATTCTAGACATTTTATAAGATTCCTATTTTACTGGTGCCCTCTTCTGTCAGTATGGCAAAGTTCAGTTATTTTAGTCATTTGTTCTGGGGGGGGAAAAGTTGGGTACGAATCATGTAATTCTGTCATTCTCTTTGTCTTGCTGGATTCTGAATTTCCTCCTTTGGTTATTCCCTCCTCACCACCCAACTGCCAAAGGGTGTAAGTTACTCCCTTACTTATGTTACCTTCTTTTTCTCCCCTAAAAAAGCATTTTAACGAATGCCTCTCTTTTAATGGTCATTAATCTTATCCATTTGTATACCTTTTTTTTTTTTCTTATAAAGCAAAGGAATTTGTTTCTCACAGTTATGAAGGCTGGGGAGTCCAAGGTTGAGGGGCTGCAACTAGACATTTGTGTACCTTTTTAAAATGACTTACTCTTTCTTGCTAAGTGTTTAGATAAAGCCAAGTTTCCCTTTCTCTTTTGTACCTTTCCTTTTCCATGACAGATCCTATGACAGAATTTGTGGAGTTTTCTCTTTTTTACTTACAGTTACACTGAAGTCTTAAATTCTCTTCAACTTATGCATGTCTTCAAATTTTCCTTGTTATGGGTTTACATTTTATTTGAAGGAAAAATGATAGGAAGTAGCTAGATGGCCATCTCTTTTCTGACAATTTTTTTTTTTTTTTTTGTAGAGACAGATTCTCACTTTACCACCCTCTGTAGCATGCCATACAGCTCACAGCAATCTCCAGCTCTTGGGTTTACGCGATTCTCTTGCTTCAAGTCTCCCGAGCAGCTGGGACTACAGGCACCTGCCACAACGCCCGGCTATTTTTTTTTGTTGTTGCAGTTTGCCCAGGGCTGGATTTTGAACCCGCTACCCTCGGTTTGACAATTTTTTGTAACAGCTTACACATACCATCAACTGACCATTTGAAGTATATAATTCAATACTTTTAGTATATTCACATAATTGTGGAACAGTCACTATAAATTTTAGAATACTTCATCACCCCATGAAGAAACTCTGTGCTGTTTAGCTACAGCATTCTGATTCCTTGATCCCCTCTTCAGCCCTAGATAATCACGAACCCACTCTCTCTATAGTCTTAGCCACTATGAACATTTCGAATAAATGATATCATTAAATATGACCTTTTGTGACTTCTTTCACATAGGACAGTATTAAGGATCATCTAAGCTGCAGTATATATCAGTAATTTATTCTTTTCTATAGCCAAATGACATTCCATTATAAAGATATTCTACAGTTTGTTTATCCATTTGTTGCTTGATAAACATTTGGCTTGTTTCCATCTATTCACGAATATGAACATGCGCTATGAACATTTGTGTATATACAAACTTTTGAATGAACATGTTTTCATTTTCCTTATATACCCAAGAGTCAAATATTAGGGTCAAATGATAACCCTGTTTTCACAAGTATTTATGTGCTGTACATTCCTATTAGCAGTGCAGGTTTCTAATTTCTCTATATTCTTACCAACATTTATGTGTGTTTTTGGCAATAACTTTCCTAGTGAACATGAAGTGGTAACTCATCATGGCTTTTATGTGCATTTCCTCCATGGCTAAAATTATGAATATCTTTCCATGTACTTACTGGCTGTATATATATCTTTTATGGAGAAATATCTATTTAGATCAAATGCTCATTGCTAAACTGGGTTATGTATCTTTCTTAATGAGTCATAAGAGCTCTTCTTTTTTTTTTTTCTTTTAGCCAAAGCCTCACTTTGTTACCCTGGGGCTAAATGCCATGGCATCATCATCACTCACAGCAATGTCAAATGCTTAGGCTCAAGAGATTCTCTTGTCTCAGACTTCTATAGGTGCTTGCCACAACTCTTGGCTAATTTTTCTATTTTTGGTAGAGATGAGGTCTTGCTGTTGCTCAAGCAGGTCTCAAACTCCATAGCTCAAGGGATCCATCCACTTTAGCCTCCCAGAATGCTAGGATTACATATGCCACTGCACCTGGCCAGAAGAGTTCTTTATGTATTTTGTACATAGGTTCTTTACATGAGTACTTTATCAGATAAATAATTTGCAAATATTTTCTCCCATCTATGGACATATTTCACTTTTTTTTTTTTGAGACAGAGTCTCACTATGTCACCCTTGGTAGAGTGCTGTAGAAACACAGCTCACAGCAACCTCAAATGCTTGGGCTTAAGCAATTCTCTTGCCTCAGCCTCCCAAGTGGCTGGGACTACAGGTGCCTGCCACAGCGCCCTGCTATTGTTTGTTGCAGTTTTCATTGTTGTTTAGCAAGCCCAGGCCAGGTTTGAACTCACCAGCATGGGTGTATGTGGCCGGTGCCCTAACCACCGAGCACAGATGTGGAGCCAACATATTTCACTTTGTTGATAACATCATTTGAAATGTAAAACTTAATTTGATGAAATCCAATTTAACTATATCTAACATATCTGAAAAACAGTTTGTGATAAACATTTTATACTCCTTATTAACTAAAAAGATATGTACCACCCAGGGATTTTTGACAATACGGATGTGTTTTTTTTTTTTAAAAAAATGATGCATAGTAATCTTTGGGCTCAAGAGAAGTAGTCAAAGAATGTGCATAAGGTGTATATAGACTTTTGTAGGGGTCAAAAGACAGTATTTGATCAAGTTAGTGCCTAAATGAGTCTCCCTGCTATTAGGGTATGAAAGACACATGCATGAAAATATTTGGAAAATAAGACAAAGCCAAATCAAAGACCAAAGGACCTGGAATAATAAGAATGTAAATCTGATAGTATGCAAGAATATCAAGGCCTTTAGTTATACTGGACCCAGAAGCTTTATTACATATAATCTCTGTAACAATGTCTAAGAATGACTTAATTTTTTTCTTCTTACAACTTTGGGAAAATTAATTTTTATCCTAGGTTCTCAGGAAAAGAGAAGTGATTAGGTAGGGGATGCATAACATAATCAAACAATTTTTTTTCCCAAAAAAGTTTTCTCTCCCTTTGGATAGATAAACCAGTTTTCCCAGTGCTGGTTATCATCTTCTTAGCTGATAATTAATCCAGCTATACAAACAGATTTTTGAGAGGCTGAAGGTAACCCCACAATGAGATAGTCTCTAATCACTAACCAAAAAACAAATGAAAGTACATGGGCCACAAAGTAGAAAGCAGTATTTGCTCATGCATTCCTAAATGACAGACATCACACATGTAAAATAACCCTTTAGACACTGCTTTTACACTCCTACATGAGATTTAACACCCAGATCATTTAAATTGCATAGCAAATACCAAAAGGTCAGAGAATTGTTCTACCTTCAACTACTGAAACACAATCTTAAGTGGCAGAAAAAAAAGATAATTTACTTATATTTAAAAATTCTTTGTTAAACACTTGCCTGGAATCCCAGCACTTTGGGAGGCTGAGGAAGGAAGATCACTTGAGCCCAGGCTTTTGAGGCTACAGTAAGTTATGACTACACCACTACTTTCTAACCTCGGTGGCAGAGCAAGACCCAATCTCTTAAAAAAAAAAAAAAATCTCATCTTGAATAGTCTATTAAATAAAATGGCTGTTTATAAACAATAGTTGAATTCAAACGTATCAACAGATAGATTTTTCTAAGTCTTTAACAAAATCAACAAATGGGCCAGATGTGGTGGCTGACACCTGTAATCCTCGCAGTCTGGGAGGCCTAGGTGGGTGGATTTCTTGAGCTTGTGAGTTGGAGACCAGCCTCAGCAAAAAAGGGAGACTCTGTCTCTCCTAAAAATAGAAAAACTGAGGTAAGAGGATCATCTGAGCCCATGTTATAGGTTGCTGTGAGCTGTATGTGTTTATTGCAAACTGTTTTTCAGATATGTTAGATATCGTTAAATTGGATTTCATATCAAATTAAGTTTTACATTTCAACCGATGTTATCAAAAAAATGAAATATTTTGGCTCCGCGTCCATGCTCAGTGGTTAGGGTACCGGCCATGTACAAACCACAGCACTCTATCCAGGGCAATAGCTTGAGTCTCTGTCTCAAAAAAACCAAACCAACAAACCAACAACAACAAAAAAAGTTAAGAAATCAACCAAGAGCTAACCCTTACAAAGGTTTTCTAAGTGATAGGTATGTTCCAGGAATTCCCTATGAGGCAAGTCATATTAATATCCTTACTCCCACGTTGAGGAAACCGAGAAAGATCGGTTAAGTAACTTGTTCAAAGTCACACAACTAGGGAAATGTAGAGCAAGAATTTGAATGAACAGTCTGGCTCAAGAGTCCATGAACTTTAACACTTTGATCCACCACCTATTTCTCTGTGATTGTAAAAATTTTTTTAAATTTCTACATTCTTAACAGTTTTAACTGATAAACATTACTATCAAATCTGATTTATTCCTTTCTGTACAGAGTCGGGTAAGTCTAGCCCATATATTCCAATATTAAATCAATGGAAATTAAATGAACCATAGTAAAATTTGTAGGACTTAGTAATTGTAGTTACTTAGTAAGTAATTCTGTATGGATTGAGGCAGACAGAAAATACGATACCCAAGTTTCTGGCTTGAGCAACCCTGGGTGTAGAGGTAAAGTTTAAGAACAGGATGTTCTGAGGTGAGGGGGAGAGAACGTGAAGTCTTCCCTTTGCTGTCCCTTGTACATTCTTTCGCTCTTAGGGTGGAAAAATCTCAGAACTTAATGGTTCTCAGACATACCTTATCCACTTGTGTCTGTTTCCTATATGGAGGCTGATCCCTTAGCAGCCAAGTCATGACTTCTTATTCTTCTCTTCTTTTTTTTTTTTTTTTTTTGAGATAAGTCTCACTATGTTGCCCTTGAGAGAGTGCCGTGGCGTCACATCTGGGACTATAGGCACCTGCCACAACACCCGGCTATTTTCTCATTGCAGTTGTCATTGTTGTTTAGCAGGCCCAGGCTGGGTTTGAACCCGCCACCCTTGGTGTATGTGGCTGGCGCTGAGCCGTTATTCTTCTCTGCCTTCAAGAAGTCACATATATTCCCTTCAAATAGGATTTCTTGTAATGAAAAACTAATTTTAAAAAAAGTACTGTTAAACTTGTATCGATATTGAATTCCATTACAAAAGAAAAGAAAAAGAAAAAGCTGTAAAACTACATCTAGGAATAAACTCTGAAAAGTGCACATAATTCTTAGGTATGGTTTTGCCCTTCAGTGAAAAAGAAAAAAACTATCATGAATGCCATGCTAGTTTAATTTGAAATTAAAAAGATTGAACATTACTTTTTTAAAGGAAAGATATAATACACAAGTTCTGAAAGTGAGCAAGTGAGATACTCAACTTTACCATTCTAGACAGGACATAAGTCAAGCAGTGAGTGTCTAGGCCAGTGATTTTCAACCCATGTGCCACCAAAAATTTTAAAGACCATTAATTAAATTATCTTTGAAAGTTCAAGGCAAAGCATGTTTTTTTTTTAGTATTTTTTTTTTTTTAAATCAAGATAGTGCAAAAGTGTGCCGTGTAAGTTTAATTACAGGTTTAAGTGTGCTACAAGATAAAAACGGTTGAAAAATACTGCCTTAGACCCTCTGCTGCAAAGGTAAAAAGTAAAGCTTATGTGAGTATGTGCATGCACATAAACCAATGTAATTACCCATCTCTGTGAGTAAATCAAATTACTGTGTATAAATATGACTCAAGAGTTTAATAGCCCCCAAAGTACCTAGGTGTCTAACAAAAGGAGCACTAATTAATTATATTGGTCTTTAATGAGACCAAGTCTACAAAGAGAAGCAGACTGTTAGGCTGTAACAAGCCTATGAGCTACAGATTGCTGGAGTACTGCTGAGTTACTGCAAAGGATTTTCAGTAACTACAGGGGGATCCATCTGTTTCTCAGACACTATTTCTGACCTTTTTGAAATTAAAAAGAAATCCTTTCACACTTGAAAAAGCTGAGAACTTGACCATACATAAAGTAGTAGAACCAGCAGTGACAATGGTAACAAGACAGAAAGCATTTTGCCTAGGTTTACAGATTTGACTGTTTCCTTCTCTAGGACAGATGTAATCTCAGCACACATCATCCAATTAACTATAACAATTTACTTTAACCTGAACCTCTTGCTCATCAAACAGCCTTCTAATTGTTATTTGGCTTCCCAGGCAGATTAACCTGAAGAAGAGAATATACTAGAAATGCTGACAGAAGTAATACTCAACTCTCACAGTAAATTAATAATCTGGCATTCGGATTTACTCAGTCTCTGCAAACTTCAGACCTAACATAAGTTCTCAAAGTTGAGGCTCCAAACATTAGATTTCAATAACATATCTTGTGATGTCGCACGGCATTACCACGCTTACTCCTAACCCCCCAACCCCCCTTTTTTGATACAGTCTCACTATGTTGTCCTCAGAGTGATGTGGTGTCACAGCTCACAGCAACCTCAAACTCTTGGGCTTAAGTGATTCTGTTGCCTTAGCCTCACATGTAGCTAGGACTACATGCACCCGCCACAACGCCCGGCTATTTTTTGGTTGCATTTGTCTTTGTTTAGCAGGCCTGGGCTGGGCTTCAACTCGCCAGCTTCAGTGTATGTGGCTGGTACCCTACTCACTAAGCTATGGGCACTGACCCCCCTAATCCCCCTTCAAATAAAGAGACAATGATAGTATCAAGAGACTCTAAGTCTAAAAAAAAAAAAAAAAGGCTGGGCATGATAGCTCATGCCTATAATCCTAGTACTCTGGGAGACAAAGGCAGGTAGACTTTTCTGGCTATTCTGATGACCATTCTTGACCAAGTTAGTCAATTTTTTCTCTAAAACTTGGTTGCCTATTTTAAATTGACATGTTGGACTGGTTCACAACATAGTAAAAAGATACCTGCCTTAAACAAAAAGCCATTCCTATAATTCAATTTTAATTGTCATTTTATTATGTTATGCTAAGTTGATAGTCTTTTCTCATGAACTGGGTCAAATCATTTTAACACTGTGTATTTGATTTTTTCCAAACTACTTAATGTAACTTTTATTTTGAAACTAATGTCTTTTGTTTAGTCATTTGATGTCTTATTGTTGTCACCTAAATTAACAGACCAGGAAGAACTGAAAGCTATCTTAGGATAATGAAAAGCTGTCATAAATTATAAACTGTATGCAGAGACAGAACTGAAGCCAACAGATAAAATGGAATCAAGACTCTAGCTCACTAAATGGAGAAAAATTTCTTCCAGGTAGAAGTAATTAACAATGGAATAGGCCATCTCACAGGGTATACAGTTGCAGATTTCTTATATATACCAGAAGCAATGTGCTAGGGTCGGGGAGTCAGATGAGATCACCTATGTATTAGTCAAGTTCTGCTGTGATAATGAATCCTTAAAACTCCCTGGGTTAATACAAAGATTTTGTCTCATTGCACCACACATTTGTTACCACTCACATGACTCTCTAGTACAGGGGTTAGTAAACTAGGGCCATGGGCCCTACATGTACCTTGCACCAAGAATGGCTTACATGTTTTTTAAGAATTGTAAAAACATAAAACAACCACAACAACCCAAAGAATATGTGACAACCCAAAGAATATGTAATCCCAGTTACTTGGAAGGCTGAGGCAAGAGAATCGCTTGAGCCCAGGAGTTCGAAGTTGCTATGAGCTATGATGCCACGGCATTCTACAGAGGGTGAAAAAGTGAGACTCTGTCTCAAAAAAAAAGTGACAGAAATGGTATGTGGCCCACAAAGCCTAAAATATTCATACTCTACCTTCTATGAAGTGACTCAGAGATTCAGGATGCCTCCAACTGGCTCTGCCATATTAATGAACAGCCTCCATAACATTCTGTTCTGCTCACACTCTAGGATGAGTCACATGGCACTACCTAACTCAGCAGTTCTCAACCTTCCTAATGCCGCGACCCTTTAATACAGTTCCTCATGTTGTGGTGACCCCTAACCATAAAATTATTTTCGTTGCTATTTCATAACTGTAATTTTGCTACTGTTATGAATTGTAATGTAAATATCTATCTAATACGCATAATACACAGGATGTATTTTCCTTGTTACAAAGGGGTTGTGACCCACAGGTTGAGAGCCGCTGCTCAAATTCCTGGCCTCAAATGATCCTCCTGCCTCAGCCTCTCAAGTAGCTGGACTACAAGTGCCACCACAATGCCCAGATATATTTCTTAGAGACAGGGTCTTACTCTTGCTTGGGCTGGTCTCGAACTCCTGAGCTCAAGCAATCCACCTGCCTCGACCTCCCAGAGTGCTAGGATTACAGGCATGAGCCACTGTACCCGGCTCAAGAAGACTTTATTACTATGAGAAAACTACTGTAAGCTGCACATTTCTAAATAGATAAATAACTCCGTCAGGGAATACTTCAAACATTCCTGGGAGTAGACAGATCCTTCAACAAAGGAGCGGCAAGAGACATCCAACTACTAGACAATGATCTAATATAACAAACTGCAGGCAGAAGATAGGCATACTATAGTGGGGGAGATAGGGAAATGAGAAAGCCTGAGGGGGGCTCAGCATAAGTATCCAACAATCAATAATGTAATGATTAAGGCATATAAATCTGCTTTTAGTCAAGAGTTGATAGAAAAACACCCACAAAAATCAAAGAAATCAGAAGAAGTATGAGATAAACAAAGTAATTTTCTAAAATCCCAAAATATTCAGGGGGACAAAATAGCACAGTAGCATTAAGAAATAAAAGAGATGAGCAGCGGAGGCAAAGCTTTAGCAAGCAGGTCACCAGGTCCAGCCGTGCAGCAACAGAATGCAGAAGCAACCTGGAGCAGGGAAGGTGACCGGAGAGGAAATTTGTGGGTGGATCTGGGCAAGTGAGCGAGCGGATAATGGACCTTCTTGGGGACAGAGTGAAGCTGGAGAGGCCTGTGACCTACATTGACCAGACAGGAGAAAATGTCCTTGTGAAGACCCTAAAATGTGAGATGTACGAGGCTAAATATGTGATTTGCACTGTTCCTCCTACTCTGGGAATGAAGATTCACTTCAATCCTCCTCTGCCAATGATGAGGAACTAGCTGATCACTTGTGTGCCTCTGGGTTTTGTTATCAAGTGAATAGTTTACTACAATGAGCCTTTCTGGAGGAAAAAGAATCACTGTGGAACCATGATTATTGAAGGGGAGGAAGCTCCAATTTCCTACACATTGGATGATAACAAACCTGATAAAGCTATGCTGTAATAATGGGATTTATCCTTGCCCACAAAGCCAGAAAGCTGGCTTGTCTTACCAAAGAAGAAAGGATGAAGAAACTTTGTGAGCTCTATGCAAAAGTTCTAGGATCCCAAGAAGCTCTGAAGCCATCACATTATGAAGAGAAGAATTGGTGTGAGGAGCAGTACTCTGGGCTGCTATACCACCTACTTCCCCCCTGGGATCATGAATTTAATACGGAAGGGTATTAAGCCAACCAGTGGGCAGGATTTATTTTGTGGGCACTGAGACTGCCACACACTGGAGGGGCTACATGGAGGGAGCTGTGGAGGGTGGGGAGAGAGCAGCCCGAGAGATCCTGCATGCTGTGGGGAAGATTCCAGAGAATAAAATCTGACAGCCAGAACCAGAATCAGTGGATGTCCTTGTGCGACCCATCACTACAACCTTCTTAGAGAGACATCTGCCCTTTGTGCCAGGCCTGCTGAAGCTGATTGGCCTGACCAGCATCTTTGCAACAGCGGCTCTGGGCTTCCTGGTGCACAAAAAGGGGCTGCTTGTGCAAGCCTAGAAAGGTCTTAACCACACCCTCTTCTTGGGATGTGGGTTTGGGGAAGGGGTTGTAATAAAGTTCCCCGAAAATATAAAGAATGGAGTGAGGTGGGGAGCATGAAGAGAAGTCCGACTCTGACTGCTTTATCTCTTTCTCCATTTTGGCCCCAGTTAGGATCCCTTACCTGGCTTAGCACCAATTTCTAAGGTTATCGTCCTCAGAACTTTTAGAATAGTTAAACATGCTTGTGTGCTGCAGCCCATTACACCTTGTCCATGCACAACTAGTTTTTTCCTCCCTCTGTGGCTGTGTGCTTGTACTTTCTCTTTCCTGTAATATCCTCACCTTCCCTGGTTTTTTGCATTTGCTTTTAGAATCTTGTTTTATTGTAATTGGAAGACCTTAGAGAGCAGGGGTTCTCAAACTAAGGCCCGCATGCCACATGAGACGGTGTGATTGTATTTGTTCCTGTTTTGTTTTTTTTTTACTTCAAAATAAGATATGTGCAGTGTGCACAGGAATTTGTTCATAGTTTTTTTTTTTAAACTATAGTCCGGCCCTCCAACAGTCTGAGGGACAGTGAACTGGCCCCCCGTTTAAAAAGTTTGAGGACCCCTGCCTTAGAGTCTTCTAACCTAATCGTCACCTTCTATTTTAGAGCTGAGCAAACTGAAGTTTATACAGGTGGAGCTCAATTGCTCAAGAATCCACTGGTATCTGAGGGATGAGAACACATATCTGATGCTTTTCTACCTTCCAGGATGTATCCCCCAATTGCTCTCCTTAACTACCTGTCATAGTCGCTGGTGGTGTCCCCTTGTGTGGGTTTACTCTGTTCTGTGCTGTCTTGCACTACTCAAATTCTATCCAGTAAATATCTTTAAGTCTTACTATCTTGTGTAGTGTGTATCAAGTTGATTTTAATTCTTTGAGGGTAAGGATCTTGTCTCTTTTTGTTTGGTATCTTCCACCTGTCCCAATGAAGGCCAGTATACACTTGGCTAATTAAAAATAAAAGTTGGTTGAGCAGAAAAAAAAAAGATAATATACAAAATTATGAACACTAGTGATAAATATATCTTACTTCTAAGATTTCATTAACAAAACAAGCAAGTAGATTAAAAATTAGTAACCTCTAAGTCATGTTTAATTGTATTTTTCTTTCTTTTTTTTTTTTTTGAGACAGTTTTATTATGTCGCCCTTGGTAGAGTGCTGTCACATCACAGTTCACAGCAACCTCAAACTCTTAGGCTTAAGTGATTCTCTTGCCTTAGTCTCCCAAGTAGCTGGGACTACAGATGCTTGCCACACATTCGGCTACTTTTTGTTGTTGTTGTAGTTGTCATTGTTGTTTAGTAGGCCCAAGACAGGTTCGAACCTGCCAAGCCCCGGTGTACGTGGCCGACATCCTAATCACTGAGCTATGGGCACCAAGTTTGTATATGTTTATTCTGAGACAGAGTCTCAAGCTATTGCCCTGGGTAGAGTACTATGGCGTCATAGCTCACAGCAACCTCTGACTCTTGGGCTCAAGCAATCCTCTTGCCTCAGTTTTTCTATTTTAGTACAGACACGGTCTCGCTTTTGCTTAGGCTGGTCTTGAACTCATGAGCTCAAGCTATCCACCTGCCTTGGCTTCCTAGAGTGCCAGAATTACAAGCGTGAGCCACGGCACCCAGCCTGTTTAAGTATATTTTAAATTTTAGAGAAAGAACTCCTTTAAAAACTGTTCTGGTAAAAATGTCAATTAGTGTAGCTCAGCAGCCAGGGTGCCAGTCACATACACTGGAGCTGGGGGGGTTCGAGTCCAGCCTGGGCCTGCCAAACAACAATGACAACTACAACCAAGAAATGGCCGGGTGTTGTGGTGGGCTGCTGTACTCCCAGCTACTGGGAAGGTTGTGGCAAGAAAATTGGTAGAGCCCAAGAGTTTGAGGTTGCTGTGAGCTGTGACACCATGACATTCTACCTAGGGCAACATAGTAAAACAGTCTCAAAAAAAAAAAGTCAATTAGTGGTATTATGATGCCTAAGAAAAAAAGGCAAATATAAAGACCAATAAAAGACCAATAACTATATGAATTCAAATAACTTAAAAATATTTGAGAATTATTAAAAATGATTATCATTTAAAGGTTAAAAAATAGTTAGCCACCTTAAAAAACACCTTAAAATATTGACCAAATTGCCACAAAGTATGAACCTTAGTTTGAGAAAAATGAAAAATTCCCCATCTCCCTTGGCAACCAATTGCAAGTTGACAATACTTAGCACTAAAAAGTTTGTCCCTACATCTCCCCAAAGCACAATTAACCACATTTTCTGGCAGTTTGTCTCAATATCCCCCCAAAGCACATTAACCACATTTTCTTTCTATACTGAGCCTATAATAATGTACACATTATCAACAAATGGTCCAAAGGCTATGGCTCCAAAGACATTCAATATAAAATTTTAACTACTGGATTACTGGCCCTTTATTTCTTTAATTCTTCCAAGGTAGTGATATGACAATGACAATAAAACACTTAACTGGTCTATCTATGCTTGGTGAATGATAGGCACATTTACATTTAATCCTCAAAATAACCATTGAGATAGGTATATATTTATGTCCATTTTACAGATGAGGAAAGGAAGGCAAGGAAGATTTTATAAACTGCCAAATATCTTAAAGCTACTAAATATAGGAGATGGGATACTCCCAAGTTTAGACAGTTGTGCTAATAAAGTAGCTACTAGTTACATGAGGCTATTTAAATTAATATTAAAGGACTGGGCACAGTGGCTCATGCCTGTAATCCTAACACTCTGAGAGACCGAGGTGGGTGGACTGCCTGAGCTCAAGAGTTCAAGACCAGCCCAAGCAACAGCAAGACCCCATCTCTAAAAATAGCTGGGTGTTGTGGTGGGCGCCTGTAGTCCCAGCTACTGGAGAGACTGAGGCAAGAGGACTGCTTAAACCCAAGAGTTTGAGGTTGCTGTAATGTATGATGCCAGGACACTCTACCGAGGGCGACAAAGTAAAACTCTACCTTATTAATATTAAATAAAACTAAAAGTGCAAATCTTCAGTTACGCTAGACAAATTTTCAATTGCTCAGTAGCCATATGTGGCTACCAGCTACCACACTGAACAATGCATATATGGAATATTCTATTATTGCAGAAAATTCTATTAGACAATATTGACTGGTCTGCTTAGCCATGATATAATATACCTTGTAAGTGAAAACTTATACTTTCACATCAGTTGCTTCTGATGTGTGCTTATTTACAGAATGGCAATAACACTTGAATTTTTCTCCCAACTCACTAACATTAATCACTGTCTACCACATTGTTATCTCTTAAAATATGTACTTCTCCAGCTCTATGAACTCCACACTTCAATATTAAGAATCATACAGGTCTAATGTATTCTAAAATCCAATGTTATCTGCAAGGCTGAGGTGGGTGAGCTTGAGCTCATGAGTTCAAGACCAGCCAGAGCAAAAGTGAAATCTCGTCTCTACTAAAACTAGAAAAAAACTGAGGCAAAAGGATCACTTGAGCCCAAGAGTTGGAGGTTGCTGTGAGCTATGACACCACAGCACTCTACCTAGGGTGACAGCTTGAGACTCTGTCGCAAAAAATAAAATCCAATGACCAATTTTTTATATTATACATTCCTTTGTACATGGGTTTACACATTTTATTCAATGAATGCTGATAGCACATACAAGTTTCTGTTATTCCTGACTGTTAACTGCTCTGCTCCTTTACAGTATCACTCTTGACCTTGCCTGGAATTTTTAAATCCAGCCGCAGACAGTCATGACCTAGACCTGAACTATATACCACAGTTCAGGGTTGAACATGTGACTTGATCTGGGTCATTCAGAATGTGCCATAAGATCTTCTTTGCCTCATTCCTATTGGGATCAAGACCCATTAGGACCAAGAAAGACAAGATTTATAGCAGCCAATTTTTCCTGGCAACATGGATGAAGCTGTCTACAGGATACCTACAGAGAAAAAGTAAGAGTGAGATTATACTATCTGAGGTGTGGACCTGGCTGGCCCTTAACTTCTGGACCTAGCAGTCACATAACTTAATATATTTCCCTTTTGTTCAATTAGTATGCTTTGGACTTCTATTGCTAAGAGCAGGAGTACAATAATCAGAGATAAGGAATTCTAAACCCCTTGGTATTGTTTGGAAAGGAGAGTAAGACACTAAAGATATACTTATGTTAAATATGTATCATGATAGGTAATTACTAAAAATAGAAAATGGGAGTACATAACTTCCAAAGTAGTACAGGATCGAAAGAGAAAACAACAATAAAATACTCCCTTAAGATCACTATATTGAGAAAAAAAAAAAAAGATCACTATATTGACACCTATAGTCCCAGCTACTTGGGAGGCTGAGGCAAGAAAATCTCTTGAGCCCAAAAGTCTGAGGTTGTTGTGAGCTGTGACACAACCCACACTTGACAAAGTGAGACTGTCTCAAAAAAATATATATATATTGAAACTGTGATAGTCTCTTCTTGAGACTAAGGCAGTTATAAGGTGGATGTTCATGTAATTTTATAGGCCGGAATGTGACAGTGCAGAGTAAATATGGAGTATCTCAAGGGGAGTATCATTATTCTTTGATGTTAAGCTATTTATAAATATTTATATTAAACCAAATGCAATTAGATAATGGAGTAAATTGGAATCTTTACATGATTAATATGAAATAAAACAAAATTTTATAAGTAAAAAAAAAATAGGATTTTAACTCTGTTAAGCTAAACATGAGTTCATTCTGACATCTCCAACTGAGTCATTCTAGCCTTCTCTCCTTGCTAACTTCCCTCTCTATGAGGAGCTTGGCTTTCACCAGTTCTACCCTCACTGAGCTGTACTTTAAGCATAGACTTTTTTTTCTCCTGTCCCCCCAACTAGGTCATTACCTTGTACACTTACTAAATCTTTGTTGAATGAATGATCAACCTTGAAGCTGTAATTTACCTTACATAAAAGGCTAGCATTTTATTTTAGCAAAATCTATTAAATAAATCTTACTGTGAAGTTTGAAAAAAAAAAAGATTATTATATTGCCAACTACCACTGTAGAACAAATGGAACCAAAAGGGTATTTGTGGCTGGGCCTGGTGGCTCACACCTGCAATCCTAGCACTCTGGGAGGCTGAGGTGGGTGGACTGCTTGAGCTCACAGGTTCAAACCAGCAAACCCGAGCAAAAGTGAGACCCTGTCTCTACTAAAAACAGAAAAACTGAGGAAAGAAGATCTCTCGAGCCCAAGAGTTGGAGGTTGCTATGAGCTAGTATGCCACCACACTCTACCCAGGGCAACAGCTTGAGTCTCTGTCCCCCTCCCCCCTAAAAGGGTATTTGTCCCTTGGTATTTCCAAGGTTTAAAAGACAAATAGGTTTAAAAGTCACTGATTAAGGCTCGGCACCTGTGGCTCAAGGGGCTAAGGTGCCAGCCACATACACCTGAGCTGGTGGTTTCAAATCCAGCTTGGGCTCCCCAAACAACAATGACGGCTACAACTAAAAAATAGCCAGGCATTGTGGCGGGCACCTGTAGTCCCAGCTACTTGGTAGGCGGAGGCAGGAGAACCACTTGAGCCCAGTAGTTGGAGGTTGAGCTGTGATGCCAGAGCACTCTACCGAGGGTGACAGCTTGAGGCTGTTGGAGGTTGGAGGTTGAGCTGTGATGCCAGAGCACTCTACCAAGGGTGACAGCTTGAGGCTGTCTCAGAAAAAAAAAAAAAAACAACAACAAACTCACTGATTAAGAAAAAAATGCTGCATGATTCTAGGTTTCAGTCTGCATCACATGTTCTTCAATCTTTAAACACTTGCACCTTTCCTAAATGTAAAAGGAAATATATTTCTAAAAGGAGGCTAGAGCAGTATGATCTAGGTAAATACGTAACTCATAAAAAGACTTAAAAAAACACAAGTAGAAGAATCTATGCAATAGGATCCCCCCCCCCATATGAATACTAACAAGCATTGCTTCAAAATTAGTTTTGATTTTTTGTTTATTAAAGTCAGCTAATGATTCTGTTTAAGTCTAAGGACCTAAGTCTTTAAGTCACCTCTTCATACCCAGTATTTAACAAAGAACGTGACATATGAGGACTGACAATTAAGTTTGTACCACCTTGCTTGTGTGCTGGCAGCACTGTACAAACAACTTAGTAAGGTTTCATAACCCTGGTATATCATAGTCTCACAGCTGTGTTTGTGTTGACGTGTAGCAGGGGTCTTGCTGAATGGTGGTTATTATTGCTTTGCACATATTTGTGTGCCCTCATGAGAATGTCAGAGCTTGAACTAGAGCAACAAACATACATGAAACATCTTGCTAAACTTGGCAAGAGTGGAAGTGAAATCAGAGACATTTTAGTCGAAGTTCATAAGACCCTGAGGAAAATGACACTGTACAAATGGAGTAAATGTTTTTCTAAGGGGAGAGAAGGCACCACTGATTAAAAAGAGGTCAGGGTGGCCAGTAATGAGAGAACTGATGAAAACATCACAACAATTCATTGAATTGTTGGCTGACTGTAAGAAGTACAGCAGACAGACCAAGTAAATATCAATAGAGAAGCACTTAGGAAAATCTTAACTGAAAATCTTGGCATGAGAAAGGTATGTGTAAAAATGGTACTGATGGAGCTCAGCAATGAACAAAAGCAAAGAAGAGATGAAGTTTGTCAAGGCCTGTTGCAGAGGTTAAGATGATATTTTGGGCCATATTATCACTGGTGAGGAAACAGGAATGTACCAATATGACTGAAATAAAGCGTCAGCCAATTTTTAAAGTTATATCAGTCTAAATCAAGAGTTAAAATAATGCTGCTGATCATTTTTTGATATCAGAGGGATTATTCATCATACATTTGTACCAATTGGACAAAAAATTAACCAATTTTACTATTTGGAAGTGCTGAAAAGGGTGCATGAACAAGTTACATGAAAATGACCTGAACTTTTCACCAACTCAAGGCTCTTACAGCACAACAATGTACCAGATCACAAGGCACTATGAGAGAATTTTTAGCCAGTAAACACATAACTGTATTGGGAACACCCTCCCTACTTACTTGATCTGATCTCAATGATTTTTCCTTATCGAAAGATAAAAGAAATACTGAAAGGAAGACATTTTGATGACAGGACATCAAGGGTAATATGACAACAACTCTGATGGTCATTCTAGAAAATGAGTTACAAATTTGCTTTGAAGGGTAGACTAGGTGCTGGCATTGTTGCCTAGCTTCCCAAGGGGAGTACTTTAAAGGTGACCATAGTGATATTCAGCAGTAAGGTATGTAGCACTTTTTCTGGGATGAGTTTGTGAACTTGTCAGACTTTATATAGCATGTGTGTAATAAATGATCACTCAATCAATTGCTCTTTCTGACCACAAATTGCTAGTAGGTATATTTGATTTATTTTTTGGTGTATGTTCTAATGATTTTTTTTAAACTGCTTTATTGAGATATAATTCAAATATCATGTAATGGTTCACTACTGAATGGTATGATAGCCATTCAATGGCTTTTAGTCTTTTAGTATATTCAGAGTAGTGTGACCCTCACAACAATCAACTTTAAAACATTATTACCCCCAGAAACAACCCCACTACTTTCAGTCATCATCCTCTAATCTTCTCTATTTCTCCAGGCCTAGGCAGCTAGTCAACTATAGATTTGCCTATTCTGGACATCTCATATACCTGGAATCATATAGTATGTGGTCCTTTGTGACTATCTTCTTAGCATGTTTTCAAGGTTCATCCATGTTGTAATATGTATTAGTACTTCATTATTTTTTTATTTTATGGGATATGCCACTGCATGGGTTCACCACATTTTATTCATCCATCCTTTCATCATTCAAAATGGCCATTGTTTCTACTTTTTCGCTATTATCAATATTGCTGTTTTAACATTCATGTACAAGTGTGTATAGAGGAATATCTTCACTTTTCATGGTTACATAAATATAGGTGAAAATGCTGGGTCATAAAGTCACTCATATTTAATCATTTAAATGTTTAACTAGTCTGAAACAGCCAGACTTTTTCCCAAGTAGAAGTACCACTTTATATTCTGACAGTATACATACATGAAGATACCAGTTTGTCACTCTATACCCTGTCAACACTTAAATAATTTTTTGATTATAGACATCACAGTGGGCATGAAGTAGTATCTCACTGTTCTGATTTTCATTTCCTTCGTGGCTTATTAGCTATTTGATTTTAAAATTTATTCATGTATGTCACAGTAGAAGTGTGTCATCAGTAAAATCAACTAAAATAACCTGATGGTGATGATTTCATCAGCACAAAAGAGGAAGTCTGCCTGTCTGCTAGGCCTGAATGGACATGGACCACTTCATGTATTAGTTTGCAAGAACTTCTATGACAGAGCATGACAAACTGGGTAGCTTAAACAACAAAAATTTATTGTTTTACAGTTTTTGAGGTCAGAAGGCTATAACTAGGTGACAGGGCTGGTTCATTACATTAGTTGTGACACATCTGCTCCATGTCTCTCTTGTCAGCTTATTGAAGGCCATTTTCATGTTCCATGACATTTTCCTTGTATAAACACCTGTCTCTACATTTCTCCTTTTTATAAGGATACCAGTTACATTAGAGGCCCACCCCTAATCTACAGCCTCAAGGGAAAACAAAATGGTGTAGCCATTTTATCACAGTTACCATATGACCTAGCCATCCACTCCAGGTATGAAATAAGAGAAATGAAATGAAATGAAATGAACTAAGCCAAATAGCAGTGATTTATGTAATTTTTTGACAGATCTAGATTAGCAATAATGTTTCCAAATCCTCACTATGAAAGAAGTAGGCAGGAATTAAGATGTGCAGCAGTTGCAGAAATCAGGGATTTCCCATGAAATGAAATGAAAACATACATCCACATAAAAACTTGTCCAAGAATGTTTATAGCACTGATATTCATAAAAACTAAAAATTAGATAACCTATATATCCACCATTTAAGGAATGGACAAACAGAATGTGGTATATTCATTCAATGGCATATTATTTAGCCACATAAAGGAATGAAGTACTGATTCATGTTATAACATGGATGAACCTTAAAAACATTAATGTTGTATGATTCCATGTATATTAAATATCCAGAATAGGCAAATTTATACAAAGAGGAGGTTAGTGCTTGCCAAATGCTGGGCAAGTGGGAGAACATGAGAAGAAGGGTTGTTATTGGATACAGGGTTTCTTTTTGGAAAGATAAAAATGTTATAAAATTACCTGATGGTAATGATTTCATAACTTTGTGAACATACTATATATACCCCAATCAACTCTACACTTTAAATGGATATTATGGTATGTAAATTATTTTATTTTTTTAGAGATAAAGTCTTACTGTTACTGCCCAGGCTGGAGTGCAATGGCGCAATCATAGCTTAATATAAGCACAGACTCCTGGGCCCAAGTGATTTTCCTGTCTCAATCCTCTACGTAGCTAGGACTACAGACAGGGACACACCTGTCCAGCTAATTTCTTTTTTATTTTTTTGTAGAAACAAGATCTCCCTATGGTATGCAGGCTGGTCTCAATCTCCTGGCCTCAAGCAATCCTCCTGCCTTAGTCTCTGGCCACTGTACCCAGCATAGTATACAAATTATATTTCAATAAAGATGCTTAAAAGATCAGAGGAAGAACATCAATATTGACCAATGAATTTCTTTTTCTGTACCACCATCAGTACAGTGCCGTGGCATCACACAGCTCACAGCAACCTCAAACTCCTGGGCTTAGGTGATTGTCTTGCCTCAGCTTCCCAAGTAGCTGGGACTATAGGTGCCTGCCACAATACCTGGATATTTTTTTGTTGCAGTTTGGCCAGGGCCGGGTTTGAACCCGCCACTCTCAGTATATGGGGTTGGTGCCCTACCCACTGATCCACAGGTGCTGCCCTGACCAATAAATTTCAACATGTTTCATGTAAGTTACAAACAAACTCTTAAAAAAACCCGATATCACATTTTGAGATCTTAAGGAAATTTGTAATAGTGCTTGATCAAGAGCATCTAATTGATCCATGTTTGATTACCTGCTTTTGGAAGCCAAATCTATTCCTCATTACCTTTGGGAACATTATAATGAGTCATATTCTGATGCTCCTGAATCCCTGATTTCTACAACTGCTGCACATCTTAATTCCTGCCTACTTCTTTCATGGTGAGGATTTGGAAACATTATTGCTAATCTAGATCTGTCAAAAAATTACATAAATCACTGCTATTTGGCTTTTTTTTCTTTTTTGAGACAGAGTCTCACTATGTTGCCCTCAGTGGCGTGACAACTCACAGCAATCTCAAACTCCTGGGCCTTAAGTGATTCTCTTACCTCAGCCTCCCAAGTAGCTGGGACTACAGGCCCCTGCCACAACACTAGGTTAAATAAGTTGTTTGGCTTTTGCCATAACATATTTAATGTGATCCTAAAAGGGACAAATAAAAAAGGAACTAAGTATTGTATTTCATTTCAGTATGAAATATACTGAATTCCTTCCAGTTTGGTTGAACTTTAGTTCAGAAAGACTTTTAAATATATAAAAACAAATCTAGGTACCCAAGAAAACTATTCATAAAACAGATGTCAAGTAACATAAAAACAAACTAGCCATTTTTGCCATGAGAAAGTAGCTAGTGTGACCAACTAGACTGTCATTCTCAAGCTACTCATGAGTAGAAATTCTGGAGCTATGATTGACTTAGTCCATAGCATGAAGAATTTAAATTTTGATTAGATCAAGCCATTAAGAGATATAGGTATGCTTTTATAGTTATTACTGTGTATTTTTTTAGTATTAAATTTCACAATGCTCAAAGCAAAATCCCTTGTATAGTAGACACACCAACAAAGATCCCCCATTTACTAAGTAAACTGAAATTATTTTTCATTTATATCATAGATAATTTATGCTAACTTTTCAATTTTGCAGTTAGATTCTGAGCAGCTCAGGTTCATTTATAACACAGTACTCATAAATACTAGCACCAACAAATGAGCCACCATTTTCCTAGGAAAACATACATTTGTTTTATTTTATTACCGTATATACTCGAGTATAAGCCGAGTTTTTTTTGGCACAAAATTTGTGCCGAGTTTGGGTTTTTTGGCACAAATTTTGTGGCGAAAAAAAACTCGGCTTATACTCGAGTATATACGGTGTGTGTGTGTGTGTATATATATATATATATATATATAATATAAAACATATATATTATATATATAAATATATAAAATATATATATATAATATATAAATATATAAAATATACATAAATATATACATTATATATAAATATATATTATATATTTAATTATAATATAATTAATATATATAATATATATAATATATATTTTAATATATATTAAAATATATAAATATATATTTTAATATGTATATTATAAATATATATAAATATATATATTTTTAATAAAGTCTCAAATTGTCACCCTGGGTAGAGTGCTGTGACATCAGAGCCCACAGGAACCTACAACTCAGGCTTAAGCTATCCTCTTGCCTCAGTTTTTCTATTTTTAGTAGAGATGGTGTCTCACTTTTGCTCAGGCTGATCTCAAACTCACGAGCACCCACCTTGGCCTCCCAGAAGTGCTAAGATTATAGGTGTGAGTTACTGCACCCGGCCCACATGTTTGTCTTTCATACTGAATTAAACAAAATCTAAAGCTTAATGCATCAGATGACAAAAAAAAATTTCAAATCAGTTTAACAATCATTTTTTGACTTATCACTCAATTCAAAAAGCTATATAACCAGAAAGATATATCCCTCTGACCTCAAAGAAAGCAATTCACTCTAGGAATTTCATCTCAAAATGTAAGAGAACAAAACTACAAATCATACACAACTTGGTTAAGGTTAAGTTTGAAAGAAACATCAGTGCTCACATGCTGGGGACTTATTTTTAATCTATATTCAATTACTTGGTAATATCTTAATTACTAGACATAATCAATAAATGAGTAAATTTTCTAGATGACTGTTGCACTCTTTTTTCTCATTATTCTTTCAAAAACAATATGCCAGGCCATAATGTAATATGTGATATAATAAATAACCTTGTGGGTTTTTTTTTAAGTAGCTACATGGACGATTTACTCCTACATTACATGGCCCCAAGTAGTTGTGGTTTTAAATTACTTGATAAATATTTTGTATAGGACCATTTCCTTCTTTGATTTTAGCTAGTGCACTTACAGTGGGCAGCCTCTTACACTTTCGATTTTTGTTTCTAACTTTTTGTTAGGAAAAACAGACCATGCACCTGAATTACCTTTTAATCTAGGGCCAGCACATTGGTTAGATAAAAAATGAATGATAAATTAGCAGGGAATCACTATTCTGTGCCTATGTTTATTCTTAAAACTGATCAATAAGTATATTAGACCTGTTATAAATAAACTCGAAAATGTGGACTACATGCTATAGTCCCTTGTCCACCAGTGAGGGTGCAAAGTTTTTTTCCCTAACCTAAGTGACCTAAGTGAGTCAACAGGGAAGGTCTTCTAAGTACTTAAGCAATTTCCCGTAGGCAACTGGCAATTCTAAGAAACATTACAAAGTCTTGAAGAACAAAACATGGAATCCAATTGCAGAGTTCCTAACATGCTATCCATTTTGAGGTATTCCCCCAATAAACTTTACTCCATTAAATTTTGGGGCTAAAAAAGGGCACATAATTGACATGATTCCTAAAATAATTTATTCTTAATACAGCATAAAGTTGGTGCTACCAATTTTCACTACTATGGATTTAGAAGACATAAACCCCATCTAATTTTGGGGATCTCATATATTTAACTTAAAAGTCTACCTAGCTCCTTTTCTTAGTCCCATTCATCCTGTACTACCTTCAAGCAAATACGTACAAAAAAGAGGAAAAAAGGAAGACAAGTAGGAAGAGGAGAAAGAAGAAAAGTACATCTTGTGAAATTTTATACTGCAATTGAGATTAAAATGGACTCCCACTGAATCATGAGAAGAGGTCATATCTTTAAGGTTGGAAACAACCAGTAGCTATTTCTGTAATCTTAGTGTGACTTTCACAAACAAGAATATTGATTATCCTTTATCTTAGTACCAGAATTTTTGTAAGCATTTTCACAAATGCCACAAAAATCATCAAAAAAGAGAATGATGTTCATGACAAAAAATAAGTCCTTTCAAAAATTACCATATAGGTGTTAGATGTTAATAAAGTATAAGTATATAAGCTGCATTTAATATTGCATCATCACCTATTTATCACTGGTCCTTCATTTCAGTAGCAGCAGCTGCATGCAGTTCTCTTCTAAGAAAAGAAATAATAAAGTTTTCATATACCATAAATGCAGCTTGAATACTAGATTTAAAACACACTTTATTATTTTCTTGATTTAATTTAATTTCAAAATCAGCATTCATTAAAAAGAAAATCAGCACAGAAAACTGTGGAATGTGTATGCTGGATATAGTCTTTTATATAACACAGAATGACAAGATAATTTCATTCTAATTTGTTGCATGGATTTAACAAAACTTCAGAGCTGGTAAAGATTCTTCAGATCATGAATGTAAGATTTTAAACTTGAGTTTTACAAATATAAACTGCCATTCTAAAAGTTATGATAAGTGGAAGTGACAAGAACTTTATCAAAAACCAAAAATCTTCACGCCTGTAATTTTGGAAGCTGGACAGGAGGATCTCTCGATGTTAGGAGTTCCAGACCAGCCTGAGCAAGAACAAGACCTCTTCCCTACAAAGAACCAACAAAACGACCCCCCTCCCCCAAATCCATTTATATCTAAAAAAGTCATGCATCTCTGGATCAAGGGTAATTCGTAAGTTAATGTCAAACTAACATATTCCCTTTTAAAACTGAGGTGAAAATCAAATACAAACAACCATTTTGAAGGTATAAATCAGTGGTGTTTAGTGTATTCATGATGTGGTGTCTCTACTTTCAAAACATTTTCCTTACTCCATAAACCATCCCATTAAGGTATCACCCCTTCTTTTCCCCTTCCCCTGGTGAATTCTACTCTGTCTCTGGATTTGTCTATTCTGGATATATCAAATAAAAGGAATCATACAATATGTGACCTTTGCAGACTAACATATTCTGTAAGGAATTTTACTTCTAAAATTCAATTACTTTATATGCTCAAATGCATACAAACACATTCGAGGAAAGATTTGCAGTTAATTATATCAAATTAACATTAAAAACCTAGTAACCTAAAGTTAATCAATGAACTAGAAAAACCAGATTAATTTCTAAAGTTTCAAAAAGAATGTTCAAAACTTTAAAAAAAAAAAAAAGGAGAGAATGATTTTAAATAATATTCCTACCTACTCTTTATAATACTGAGAATACCAAGAATTATAAAAAGTTTTACAGTATCTTTGCCAAGTTCTGGCTAAATTAATGGATAAATCTGAAGCATGTGGAGTGAAAAGAAGCCATACACAGTAAGAGTACCTTACATTAATATTTCATTGATAAAAATCCTAGAATAAGCAAATATATATGGTAGAAATGAACCAGAACTTTTGGTTGTTCCTTCTTGGAGTGTGGGAGTGGGGGCTGGCTGATCAGGAAAGAAAATGAAGGCACTTTCTGGGTTGATGGTAATGTTTTGTATCTTGATGGGTATATGGGTCATAGAGATGTATATAATTTGTCAAAAACACATCAACTGGTAACATTTACGATTTGTACATTTTTCTTTATGCAGATTTACCTTTAAAAACTAATCAAATACTGAACTCTACCTAATAATATGCAATGCTGAAGTATTTTGGGGTGAAATATACTAATACCTGCCACTTACTCTGAAGTGCACCAAAAAATAAGATAGATTGATGGGTAGATATGAAATAAAGCACAGGAGCAAAATTTTAATCATAGAATTGAGTACTCTTAATAGATTTTGTAAATGTTTGGGAAATTTGAAAATAAAATGAAAAATCAAACTGACCACAGATCTTTCAACAGTAATCTAGATGTCAGATGACACTATAGGCTGGGTATGGTGGCTCACTGCAGGCAACTCCTGTACTTTGGGAGGCCAAAAATAATAAAATCAACCAAGTGTGGCGGCCCATGCCTGCAGTCCTACCTACTTGGAAGGCTGGGGTAGGAGGACTGCTTGAGCCCAGGAATTTGAGGTTGCAGAGAGCCACTGCACTCTAACCTGAGCAACAAAGGGAAACCCTTTCTCAAAAACGAAAATGATTTTAAACTTAGTGTTCACTTTATTTATTCATTTATTTATAAGAGACAGCGTCTGGGTTGGGTGCCAGTAGCACAGTGGTTAGGGCGCCAGCCACACACACCGAGGGTGGCGTGTTGGTACTCAACCTGGGCCATCTAAAGAACAATGACAATTGCAATAAATAAAAGCCGGGTGTTGTGGCGGGCGCCTATAGTCCCAGCTACTGGGGAGGCTGAGGCTAAAGAATCACTTCAGCCCAAGAGTTGGAGGTTGCTGTGAGCTGATGCCACGGCACTCTACCAAGGGCGACATAGTAAGACTATGCCTCAAAAACAAAACAAAAAAAAGATAGCGTCTCACTCTTTTGCCCAGGCAAAGAAGGGAGACCCTATCTTGAAAACAAAAACAATTTTATACTTTTCCCTCTATTTATTTATTTATTTGAGATAGCATCTAGCCCAGGGGTCCTCAAACTATGGCCCGCGGGCCATAGGAAGTGGTGTGATTGTATTTGTTCCCATTTTGTGTTTTACTTCAAAATAAAATATGTGCAGTGTGCATAGGAATTTGTTCATAGTTTTTTTTAAACTATAGTCCGGCCCTCCAACGGTCTGAGGGACAGTGCACTGGCCCCTGTTTAAAAAGTTTGAGGACGCCTGCATCCAACGACTCAAACATAGCTCACTGCAACCTCAAACTCCTGGGCTCCTCCCTCCTCTGCCTCCCATGCAGCTAGGTAGGACCATAGGTACCTGCCATTACGCCTGGCTAATTTTTTAAAACTTTTTTTGGAGACAGGGTCTTGCTATGGTGCTGAGACCAGTCTCGAATTCCTAGCCTCAAGGGTTCTTCCTGCTTTGGCCTCCCAAAGTGCTAGGATAACAAGCATGAAAGAACTACCACGCCCATCCCTGAACTTAGTCTAAACTATTATCAATCAGGTCTGAAGTGAGAAGAAAGACTTCAGGTATGTAAAGACCCCAAAGGTTTACTTTTGAAGCAATCTTTCTTGGGAAACTATCTTAGATTATTACCTAGCAAGGCAAATGTGTTATAAAAAGCAAGAAAGAAAAGGATCCACGGCATTGAGCAAACAGCTGACTCAACCTGGGAGGGCAGAAGGTATTAGAGTTCTGAGTAAGAGATTAGAATTTAAGACAAAGGCCAGGCGTGGGGCTCAGGCCTGTACTCCTAGAGCTGTGGGAGGCTAAGGTGGGTGGATTGCCTTGAGCTCAGAGGTTCGAGACCATCCTGAGCCAGAGTGAGACCCTGTGTCTACCACAAAAAGCTGGACATTGTGGCGGGTGAGAATCTCTAAAGGAAGAAAAGAAAAAAAAAAAAAAGAATCTAAGAGAAAAATCTGAGAGAAGGAGGACTTCATGAAATAGAGGCTGGATAATCTTGAAGGTATGTTAATGATACATCATTTGTTAATGAGAAAAAAATAATTAGAAACCTCAGGAAAAGTGAAAAAAACAACAACAACAACATAACAATATGACATGATTTTGATAAATTGATGGAAACAAAAAAAAGAATATATTTGATTTTTTATCTGAGAAATACTCTCTTTAAGCAACTCATGAATCCTGATAATAAAACAGCAGATAAGTGAATGATAATCAATTATAGACCCACACTACCTATTTTTATGTGTATATATAACATTTTGAAATTCTAAAATACTATTTAAAAAGAAAGCAAACTTTCCAAAAAATTAAACTTTAGCAATATTACTAAGTTCTACACTGGTTAAGTTTTTTACCCCAGTCGTAATGCCTCCCAAATGTTTATAATTTGTCACTAAATGTCTGACTTCAATAGAGGTAGAAGTTAGCAAAATTAACTGAGTAAAACACTGAAATCTACATATCTTTTTCTTAAATCAACTTGATTGTTATCAAAATGGTCTAAAAATAGGTTCTTTTTGAGACAGAGTCTCACTATGTCGTGGCATCACAGCTCACAGTACCCTCCAACTCTTGGGCTTAAGCGATTCTCTTGCCTCAGCCTCCCAAGTAGCTGGGACTACAGGTGCCTGCCACAATGCCCGGCTATTTTTTGACTGTAGTTGTCACTGTTGTCTGGCAGGCCCAGGTTGGTGCCTTAGCCGCTGAGCCTTCCTTTTCTTTTCTTTTTTTTTCATTTGAGACAGAGTCTCACCATTGGTAGAGCACTATACTGTCACAGCTCACAGCAATCTCCAACTCTTGGGCTTAAATGATCCTTAGATTGGGACTACAGGCACCCACCACAACGCCTGGCTATTTTTTTATTTGGAGTTGTCATTGTTGCTTTAGCTAGCCCAGGCCGGGTTTGAACCTGCCTGCCTCAGTGTGTGTGATCAGCGCTCTAAGTACTGTGCTAAGGGCGCTGAGCCTAAAATTAGGTTCTTAAAATGTCCTGCAAAACATTTGTTTTCTTGGATCATATATATTACCTTAAGACAAAATCTAAATTAGTAAAGATAACAAGGTAACATTTGATTTTCTTTCTTTTTGGGGGGGAGGGAAGACCAGGGTCTGGCTCTGTCACCCTGGTTAGAGTGCAGTGACAACATCAATAACTCAGTATAACCTCAAACTCCTGGGCTCAAGTGATCCTTCCACCTTACCCTCCCAAATAGCTGCGACAACAAGTCACCATCCCTAGTTAATTTTTCTACTTTAGTAGAAACAGAATCTCTTGCTCAGGCTGCTTTCAAACTCCTGAGCTCAAGCAATCCTTTCTCCTAAGCCATTCAGAGTGGTAGGATTACAAGCATGAGCCATCACACCTGGCCTTAACATTTGATTTTCAACCACAATGCCAAAACAATTCAATGGGGGAAAGAACAAATGGTGCTGAGACCAAAACTGGATATTCACAGAGAAAAGAATGAATCTGAACTCCTATCTCACACCAAACACAAAACCCAGATTATTCATTTTATATATTACAAAGAACATACTTGTACCTTCCAAGTTAGTGGTCTACGGTTTTACTTTTGACCTCGTATTTCTTTTCCATCACTTTAAGAACATGTAATACTTTCATATTAAAGTATTTCTTGTATACTTTTTAAAATAAGTATATGGTTATACTGTAACCACAGTGTAATTTTTTTTTTTTTTTTGAGATAGAGTCTTATTATGTCGCCTATGTCGCCCTTGGTAGAGTGCTGTGGCATTGCAGCTTACAGCAATGTCCAACTTAAGCGATTCTCTTGCCTCAGCTTCCCAAGTAGCTGGGACTACAGGCACCTGCCACAAAGCCCGGCCATTTTTTTGGTTACAGTTGTTATTGGTGTTTAACAGGGCCAGGCTGGGTTCGAACCCGCCAGCCTTGTGTATGTGGCTGGTACCCTATTCACTGAGCTACAGGCACTGCCAGTCACAGTGTAATTTAACAAACTAGTTTTCATATGCTGATTTGAGGCTTGACATGTTATTATAAGGGATAAAATCTTTTATTTCATATTATGGATTATCAGTACGCTCAAAATATAAATATTCTGTGGAATCACAAAAGATTACTACAACTAGACAATGAAAAGTATAGATTACTGATATCAGATTCAATCTAGTTTATATTAAGAGGGACTAAAAGGTGAAAGAGTAGCAAGTCCTAACAAAAGAATGAGAAAAAACTGATATCTAGGGAAAGTAAGAGATACAAACTGAAAAACAAACAAAAAAACGTGTAACTTAGATGTGTCCGATGTAGAAATACTTCTTTTGTGCTCAGATACATGTTAACACGGCTTAGGAAAAATAATACAAACTCTGAAATATGTGAATGGTATTCTGCAAAGGATATTTGTTTAAAAACATGTACCAGAACCATATAGGAACACATACAAGTTGAGCATTCATGATCTGGATTATGAAATGCTCCAAATTCTACACTTTTAGGGTATACAGCACACACCCTGGGCATCACTCTACTAGACTTCAAGAACTACAACTTGAACTTTACCTTAGAAATGCAAATAATGTAGCCTAATTATTTGTACCCTCATATTAATCTGAAATAAAAATTTAAAAATTAAAAAACATAAATAAAATCTACTTTTTTGAGCATCAACATGACAAGACCAATGGAATATTCCACACCTGACCTCATGTGATGAATCAAGGTCAAAATGCAGTCAACAACTTGTTTCATATAACAGCCAAGTTAAGAAGCAAATCAAAGACACAATACCCTTCACACCAACCTCAATGAAAATGAAATATCTAGGAATATACCTAACAGAGGAGATGAAGAATCTCTACAAAGAGAATTATGAAACTCTAAGAATACAGCAGAAGACGTTAACAAATGGAAGAACATATCATGCTCTTGGCTGGGAAGAGTCAACCTTGTTAAAACATCTATACTATCAAAGCAATCTACAGATTTAATGCAATTCCCATTAAAATATCAACATAATTCTTTGAAGAAGTGGGAAAAATAGTTCTTTGTTTTGTATGGAACCAGAAAATTAACCGTATTGTCAATGTAATTCTTAGTAATAACAATAAAGCCAGCGGCATTAACTCTATTAGACTTCAGGTTATATTACAAGTACACAGTGATCAAAACAGCATGGTATTGGCACAAAAATAAAGACATAGATATCTAGATCTAAATAGAAAACCAAGAGATGAAACTAACATCTTATAGCCACTTGATCTTAGATAAACCAAACAAAAGCATACACTGGGGAAAAGAATCCCTGATCAATAAATGGTGTTGGGAGAACTTGATAACCACATGTAAAAGACTGAAATTGGACCTGCACCTTTCACCACTTACAATAGACTCACAAGGCATAAAAGATCTAAATCTAAGACCTAAAACAATAAAAATCCCAGAAGCATTGGGAAACCTCCCCCCCCTTTTTTTTGAGACAGAGTCTCACTTTGTCACCCTGGGTAAAGTGCTCTGGTGTCATAGCTCACAGCAACCTCAAACTCTTGGACTCAACTGATTCTCTTGACTCAGCCTTCCAAATAGGTGAGAGTACACGTGCCCACCACAACACCCACAGCTATTTTTAGAGACAGGGTCTTGCTTAGGGTGCTCTTGAACCTCTGAGCTCAGGCAATCCACCTACTTCAGCCTCCCAGAATGCTAGGCTTGATTACAGGTGTGAGCCACCACACCACGGCTGGAAAACTCTTAATGATGTTGGCCTAGGGAAAGATTTTACAAAGAAGACTTCATTGGCAATTTTAACAACAATAAAAATAAACAAATAGGATTTAATTAAGCTGAAAAGCTTCTGCACAACAAAGGACACAACAACTAAAGCAAACAGACAACCTTTAGAATGGGTAAAGATATTTGCATGTTACAAATATGACAAAGGATCGATACCTAGAATCTACAAGGAACTCAAATTAATCAATAACAGGGGCGGTGCCTGTGGTTCAAAAAAGTAGGGCACCAGCCCCATATGCTGGAGGTTGCAGGTTCAAACCCAACCCCCCACTGAAAACTGCCAAAAAAAAAAAAAGAATTAATTAGGGCTGCGCCTGTGGCTCAGTGAGTAGGGCGCCGGCCCCATATGCTGAGGGTGGCAGGTTCAAACCCAGCCCCAGCCAAAATGCAACAAAAAAAATAGCCGGGCGTTGTGGCAGGTACCTGTAGTTCCAGCTACTCGGGAGGCTGAGGCAAGAGAATCGCTTAAGCCCAGAAGCTGGAGGTTGCTGTGAGCTGTGTGATGCCACTGCACTCTACCATAAAGGGCCATAAAGTGAGACTCTGTCTCTATTTAAAAAAAAAAAAAAAAAAGAATTAATAACAAAAAAGAGCAAACAACCCCATCTATTGCTGGGCAAGAGACATGAATAGAATCTTCTCTGAATAAAACAGACGAATGGTTAACATGAACAAAGACCCACTGTACATACTCATCAGAGAAATGCAAATCAAAACCACCCTGAGATGTCACCTAACCCAAGTGAGACTGGCCCAAATCACAAAGTCTCAAAGCTTCAGATGTGGAGAAGGGATCACTTTTACGTTGTTGGTGAGACTTGGAAAGAAGTATGTAGAATCCTCAAAGAACTCAAAATCAATCTTCCATTTGATCCCGCAATGCCTTACTGGCACTTATCCAGAAGAAAAAAATAGTTTTATCATAAGGAAATATGCACTAGAATATTTACTGCAGCTCAATTTATAATTGCCAAGATGTGGAAACAGCCTAAATGTCCGTCAACCCAGGAATGGACTAATAAACTGTCGTGTATGTATACCATGTAATACTATTCAGCCACAAAAAGATGCATACTTTACATCTTTTTTAATGGCAAATTTTTTTATTGAAGGCATTTATCTCATGGTTTAACATGCTAAATTATACAATAAACATGGCTTTAATATTAAACTTTTCCTTACTATCCAAAGTTACCACAGTCCATTTCAGTAAATATAAAAATATATGCTTAATACTTTGTACAGTATCAGTTTTTTGTTCAAACAAAAATGAATCAGAAAAGCCTATAAATTCAACTTTAAAAATCCCCATTTTTTTTTTTTTTAAGATTTCAAAATGGATTTAGGCAACTTTTTTGTATTAACCTGGATGGAGTTGAAACACATTCTTCTTAGTAAAGTATCACAAGAATAGAAAAGCAAGCATCCAATGTACTCAATACTAAGTATCAAGCCAGTAGGCAAACTAATACACTCCCACACAAGGAAAAAACTCAATTCAAGTTGGGATGGGGAGGAGGAGCAGAGGGAGGGGTTGGTGTGCTCCTACCTAATGGGCACAGTGTAGGGCATATGGCACATCTCCTGGGTGCAGGACAAAACTGCAACAGGCACTTTATCTAACAAATGCAAAAACTGTAACCTAATTGTACCCTCATATTAATCTGAAATAATAAAAAGCTTTGCTTCATGCACAAAGCTATTGAAAATAACATAGAAAATTACCTTCAGGATATGTGTATACAGTATATCTGAAACAATGAATTTCCTATTTAGACTTGGGTCTTATTCCCAAAATAAAAAAAATCTACAACATTTTTGATTCCAATCATTTCAGATAGAAGATATTCAACATTATATCTGAAGGTTATTTTTCGTACCTGACTTTCTAGTTTTTAAATAATTTGATTCCATAGAAGTTATATAAATTGTACTGCAAGTTCCCATGTACCTTTCATCTCATTTCCTCCAATAATGACACACATATAGTTCAGTACCCAAACCAGAAAATTGACATTGACAATCCACAATCTTACTCATACTTTATCAGTTTTACATGGATTCGTGTGTGTGTGTGTGTGTGTGTGTGTGTAGTTCTGTGCAGTTATATTGTATCTACAGATTAAGGTAACAACCACAAACCACAGTACAATCAAGACAGAGCTATTTCACCACCAAAACTATTCCTCACGCTACTCTTTTATAGTCACATTTCTATCTTCTCCATTACTACTACACGTTAAGGTGATCTAAGATCAGTGATCTTTGATTTTACTACTGTAATTGTTTTTAGGTGTCAATGAAACACACCTATATACAACAGTGAATTTAATCCATAAATGTGTGTTCTGACTGCTCCAAGGACCACACAATGCCTTGTCTCTTCTACATCTCCTCTGGCCTCCCGATTCCCTGAGACACAACAATAATGAATTTAGGCAAAGTGATAACCCTACAGTAGCCTTTAAGTGTTCAAGCGAAAGGAAGAGTCACATATTCTACACTTCAAATCAAAAGCTAGAATTAAATTTAGTGAAGAAGGCATATGGAAACCAAGAATAGCCAAAAGCTGGGCCTCTGATGCCAAATGGACAGCCAAGTTGTGAATACAAAGGAAAAGTTCTTGACGGAAATTAGAAGTGCTACTCCAGTAAATATACAAATGATAAGAAAGCAAAACATTTATTGCTGGTATGGAGAAAGTTTCAGTGGTCTGGATAAAAGATCAAGCCAGCCACCACATTCCCTTAAGCCAAAGTCTAATCCAGAGCAAGGATCTAACTCTCAATTCCCTGAAGGCTGAGAGAAGTGAGGGAGCCACAAAGGAGAAATCTGAAGCTAATAATAGAGGTTGATTCATGAGGAAAGAAGCCATCTCTATAATATAAATAAGCAAGGTGAAGCAGTAAGTGCTGCGGAAAAGCTGCAGCGAGTCATCCTGAAGATCTAGCTAAGATCACTGATGAAGACAGCTACAGCAAACAGCATATTTTCGATGGAGTGAAAATAGCCTTCTATTGGAAGAAGGTGTTATCCAGGACATTCAAATCTAGAGGGAAGTCAAGGCATAGGTTCAAAGGTTAGGCTGATGCCTGTTAGGAGCTAATGCAGCTGGCAACTTAAAGTCAGTGCTCACCCATCATTTGGAAAATCCTAGGGCCCTTCATAACCATGCTAAATCTATGCTGCCTGTGCTCTATAAATGAAACAAGGCCTGGATGAAAGCATATTTGTTTCACCACACGGTTTAATGAATGTTTTAAGCCCACCATTGAGACCTACTGCTCAGGAAAAAAGTAAAAAGCTTATTATTAAAGAAATACATTACATAAGCTTACAGCTGCCAAAGACAGTGATTCCCCTGATGTAACTGGGCAAAGTATAAATTGAAAACCTTTTGGAAAGGATGCTGGAGGTGGCGGATTCAAACCCGGCTCCCGCCGAAATAAAGAATATTGGTGACTCATGGGAGGAGGCCAAAATATCAACATTAATGGGAGTTTGGAAGAAGTTGATTCCAACCCTCATGGATTACTCTGAGGGGTTCAAGATTTTGGAGAAATCACTGCAGGTGTGGTAGAAATAGCAAGAGAACTAGAAGTGGAGCCTAAAGATGAGACTTAACTGCTGCAATCTAATAATAAAATTTAAACAGATGAGGGATTGCTTCTTATGAATGGCCAAAGAAAGTAATTTGTTGACACAGAATCTACACCTGATGAAGATGCTATGACCATTGCTGAAAAGACAACAAAGGATCCAGAATATTACACAAACTTAGCTAATAAAGCAGTAGTGGACCAGAGTCAACTGACTCCAATTTTGAAAGATGTTCCACTGTTAGAAAAATGCCATTGAACAAGTGTCACAAGCTACAGAGAAATTGTTTTGTGCAAGGAACAGAGTGGTAAACTTCATTGTTGTCTTATTTCAAGAAACTGCCACAGCCACCCCAACCTTCAGTAACCATCACCCTGGTCAGTCAACAGCTATCAACATTGAAGCAAGACACTCCACCATCAAAAAGATTAGAATTCACTAAAGGCTCAGATGATATTAGTGGTTTTTTAATAATAGTTTTAAATTAACATATGTACCTTTTTTTTTTTTTTTTAGACAAAGCTACTGCACATAATAGACTACCATGTAAAGGAAGCATAACTTTTATACGCACTGGGAAACAAAAAAATTCTGCTTTGCTTTATTGCACTTGTCTGGAACTGAATTTGCAACATTTACATCTCTTAATATCCCTATAATTCCTCTGGGATCCATCCAAGTTGCTGTGTCAATATAGTCATGGACTGCCTAACAATATTTCAGTCAATGATGAATGGTATGTATGACAATGGTCCAAAAGGACTATAATGAAGCTGAAAAATTCCTATTGCCTAGTGATATCATAGCCACTGAAGAGTTTTGATACAAGATATTACTCACATGCCTGTCTCTGGGTGTTGTGGAGGGCACCTATAGTCCCAGCTACTCAGGAGACTGACAAAAGAATAGCTTGAGCCCAAAAGTTTAAGGTTGCTGTGAGCTATGATGTAACAGCACTCTATTGAGGGTGACAAAGTGTGACTCTGTCTAAGAAAAAGCAAAGCAAAGAGAAAAGAGAAGAAAATGTCCATGCATAATGTTCATGATATTCGCCACCACGGATAAGCAAAAAAGTCCTAACATAATCTGAATATGGTTCACAGGTTGGATACGCCTGACTAGATTGCATTTATGTCTTTTTTCTGCAGTTTTTGGTGGGAGCAGGGTTTGAACCCGCCACCTCCAGCATACGGGGCCAGCGCCCTACCTCTCTGAGCCACAGGTGCTGCCCTTCATGTATGTCTTAATTAAACAAAAATGTTTAAAAAGTAAAACATAAAAGAAAAAATTTAGGGTTGGACATAGTGACTCACACGTGTAATCCTAATCTGTAATCTGGGACAACAGACTGTCTGGGAGGCCAAGGTGGTAGAATGTTTGAGCTCAGGAGTTCAAGACCAACCTGAGCAAGAGCAGGATGCCATCTTTAAGAATAGCCAGGCATTGTGGCAGGCATCTGTAGTTCTCAGCTACTCCAGAGGCTGGGGCAAGAGGATCACTTGAGTCCAAGAGTTTGAGGTTGCTATGTGGTATGACGCCATAGCACTCTCTCCAGGGTGCCAGAGTGAGACTGTCTCAAAAAAATAAATAAATAAATAAAAATAAATATATATATACACACACACAAATATTTACCATTGTATTACAACTGCCTACAGTAACATTCTGTACACGTTTGTAGCCTAGAAACAATAGGGTATACCATATATGGTAGATGTATAAAAGGCTACACCACCTAGGTTTGCATCAATACCTTCTATGATGTTTGCACAATAGTTAAATCACCTAAGGACACATTTCTCAGAATGTATCTGATTGTTAAGCAAGGCATAACTATACTTTGTTCATTTTTGTGGCTGTGTAGTATTCCATGGTATGAATGTATTACAGTTTAACCATTCACTCAGTGAAGGACATTTGGTTTTTTCCCCAGTAAAAATGCCCCAGATACTTATTTTTAAACATAGCAATTATGTAATAAGCAGATTACTTTCCTGAGAGGATTTTTTTCTAAAAAGGTCCATTAAAATGAGGGCTAATGTTTTCTGCACTATTGCTTTCCACACACATACAGAGATTTTTTGACTTTACAACATTAAGATCTTTTTTGCTGTTGCTCTTTCTTAAATTACAGAGCTTCCCTCCCCAATAAAGGCCAAGGAAGCAAAGTAAATCTACAGTTAGTGAAACTTCTACTTCAGACTGTAAAGTGATATTTTATTCAAGTTATAGAACTTCTTTCATGCAGAAGACAGATTAGTGAAGTTAACTTCACAATTAGCCCACAAAAGTAATTTACATTTGTTACCTATCAAATTAATAATAAGATGTCAAATTCAGGGCTGTGCCTGTGGCTCAGTGAGTAGGGCGCCGGCCCCATAAACTGAGGGTGGTGGGTTCGAACCCAGCCCCAGCAAAATTGCAACAATGACAAAAATAGCCGAGCCTTGTGGCAGGCACCTATAGTCCCAGCTACTCGGGAGGCTGAGGAAAAAGAATCAGAATCGCCTAAGCCCAGGAGTTGGATATTGCTGTGAGCTGAGAAGCCACAGCACTCTACTGAGGGCTATAAAGTAAGACTCTATCTTAAAAAAAAAAGAAAAAAAAAAAAAAAAAAAAAAAAAAAGATGTCAGATTCAGTACAATTCCTTAGATCAAGATAGTATCAAACTATTGCCTTTCAAGAAGAAGGGTCAAGAATATTTTTAAAAAGTGTAGTTTCCCTAATTTTTTTGGATTGGAAGTAGTTACAGGGATTTGTAGATGGAAACATTAGTCAAGCAAAAATCATTTAAGTACACTGTATAATCCTGTATTTATGAAATAAGACTAAAAAAACCTACAACTTTCCTGAAGAAGTGAGCTTACAGGTAGAAATTAAGAAAACAATCACAAATCCAAATTCACAAGGCAAAGAGAGAACAAGAAAGATAATAAAGTACAAGCTTTCAAAATTCTCAGAAAAAAAGTAATAGGTGTATGTGAAGAGTAAGAACAGATAAGAGGCAAAATATTAAAAAAAAAAAATCTGAAACCAAAATCAAATTGCTGAAAAATAAAATAGAGTATTAGCTTTGAACCATGATTTAGTAACTCATCTCTATTTCAACCCTTAGCCAATAACTAACTGAATTAAATTCTGGAATTGATATACATTCATCCTCATGCTAATATCTTATCAAGTACAAGCAATTTTGTTTAATTATGTAACATTTTCTTATTTGAGAAACAAAGTTAACTTCATAAAATTTTAATCACATGATTTGATTCTTTGCATGTGTATTATTAATAAACATTATCGGAAGTCCTAGGGATTGAATAGAAGATGACTTAATTTTTTATAAAGTTTTGAGGAAAAAACTGATACACTCCCTTTTCTCTACAACAGCCATTTCAGTTCTATCTTAAATTATAATAAATTATTACCCATATGTACAAGTGTGACTAAAACAGAGAGCATTGATTTTGTGGTTTAGTGCTGTAAGAGCTATTTGAAAAACTCCATTGACACCTCCTTGACACATGGACTGCCCAACATATTTACAATAGATCATGGAAAGTGTTAATAGTAAAATTTTATAAATCAAATAGTAAGAGCGTATTACAAACCTATGAAGCATTACATGTTTATTGCTGTAACATTTCCAAGAATGAAAAAAATAAATTTGTTATAAATTCTCACTACTTTATTTCTAAGGAATTAAAACTTAACCTTAACTCAAATGGATACGGTTAGGTATTCTAAAATGCCAGTTTAAAGATAATATTCTTATCACCTATAAGGCATGGCAATGCATATCTTCTGCATATTATTTGACAAAGCTTATTTCAATTTTGTAAAATTTTCTACTGGTGTTGCCATGTAATCCTTCCTTGGAGGAGTACACAATTGCTGGGTTCAATAACTTGGGAGGTCCTCCATAACACATATCTCAGCTCATAATTTATCATAAGGTATAGCCTCTTAACACCTAGCCATTACTGTCAGAAAGCCTTCATAATAAAACTATTTTCATGTTACGTTTAACTCTGATTTATCTGGACAAACACCGAAGACAGGATTATGTGTGAAGATCCAGTGTATTTTTAAAAGTGCCAGGAAAAAGAAAGGAACAATATACGTCTGGCATATTGTTTCACAAAAAAGAAACACTCAAGTATTCATAAGTACTGAGAATTAAAAAGAACACCAAAGAAAGTGTTGTCAGCATATGGCCACACTGAATTCTAATGACTTGCTTAATCTTAATCTTAATTCTATAACAAGGGGTTCAACTGTCACCTGGTAGCACAATGAGTAACTATATGAACTGTACCTTGAAACATATATCAGCTAAATAAAATTTGAAAGATATTACAGTAGCTTACTACTACAATGTGAAATACACTAATCTTCCTGAAATGTGTATATTCCACAAACACTTGTAATTCAAAGGCAAAAAAAATCTTATAAGCTAAAGAACTTTGCTGTACTTTATGACCAATTTTCATGTACTTTTTGCTTCAAAAATGAGTAGCTGCAAACTGCACTTACATCACTACATCAATTAATACTCCAATGATACTCCTCAATAACAAAATAGATTCTCAGGCTGCAATAACACCTTGCACTTATGAATAACAAACTCACTCACTAAATATGCATGAAAATAACAGTAGTTAATATTTAATCACAACATATAAGTCAGGCATAATGTCAGAGGCTTTACATACTTTAATTCTCATAACTCTGTGAGTCAAGCATAATCTTCATTTTACAGACATGGAAGGAAACTGAACTAAGGTTCTTAGAGGGATCCAACAGCAGTAAGATAACATAGAAGCCTCCTACATTTTCTATAGCCCTGTTTGTACATAAATCACATGAGATTTGAAAGCATCAATTGCCTAATTTATCAACTGACCAAGTTTTGGACAATACTATGCTGGCAATGATTGTTACGGGAACTTTGTGGGGAGCTGAGAGAACTTACTTTCCAAGGCTATGTATTTCAGTTTTTAATACATATCTAAATTTCTCCCAGCTTCTCAATCTACAGATCTATGTCAATTCTGTTTCCAGGTGTATTAGATATGTAATAAAACACTCAGTGAAAGCTCAGCTATTTCTTTAGTACTCAGAATCTGTAACAAGATTCAGAAATTTATAGAAATTTATCTGTAGAATTTTATCTCTAATAAAGAAGATAAAGAAATTTATCTTAGATTACAAGTATGTCTACTACACATTGTAGAATCCATTATTTAAACACATACTCTCCCAGGCAAAAAAGCAAAGAGTAGTATTTGAACAGATGAGCGCTTAAACAAAATGTGATGAAGAAATTGTAACAGAATACCCTAAAATATAACTGAATGTACCAAATTTAAAAACTGAGGTGTTAAGTGGGTGGTCTTCCAGTTTGACCATTTTCTCACTATGTAAAATTTCTCATAATCAATGACATTTAAGCTAAAAAACGAAAGGTTTCTTAGAAGTTACAGTTAAGCAAACTGCATAACGTTGGAGATATTCTCTAGAAAATTTTATTAGAAAAGTCATCTGCTATTTACTAATCCTTATTATTTTAGAAAGTACCGTTTAACCTTTCACTTATTTGACTTGCTATCCCAGGACCATTATACCTGAGGCACAACGGCCTCAACAATTTTTATTTTTAAAAAAAGTTCAAAGGACAGAGGAACCTGGTCGCAACTAATAACAAAAAATGAAAAACACAAAAACTTCAAATACGCAAGAATTTGGGAGGCAACCTGAGGTACAAGCATGTGTAAACCTGATCTCCAGAGACCATGGCACTGACAGTCTCTCAACTTCCCAATATTCTCATTGTGCTTTTTCTAGTACCACACGCAAAACATTTCACCAACCGGTCCGAGTTGAAAATTCTCCCAGTGTAAGGCCGGGGCGTGCGGCCATGGGGCGGACGGGGAGCCCGGGGCACCGGCGCCAGCCATCCAAGAGAGCAGAACCACGCACGACACCCGCTCCTGGCAGGCCTGCTGTAGCTGGTTCCCTAGTCCCTAGGGCAGCAAAAGCAGCTGTAGCAGCAGCAGCAGCCAAGGCAGGGACTCGGGAACCTTTCCCCAGCCTCCTCAGCTAGGCCTCGAGGGGGTTGCTTTTCACATGGTCCCCAAGTGGGGGCGGTGGGCACAAGGTAGTGTGGCTGCAGCTACAGTCTCAGCAGCCCGCCAGAGGAGCCTGGCTCCCTCAGAACCCGACCTCCCGGGAGGCTGGCAGCAGCAGGACATGGGCAGGGGCCTGGCTGGAGCGCACACGGCTCCGCGGGGAAGGCCACCTTCTCACACACATTACTCCCCAGCCTGCCTCCTTCTCCGTTAAGCGCTACCGGTTGGCGGGCGGGGGAGGGGAACGAGGCGCGTTATTCCCGGGGAGCTGAAGGGGGGAGGGGAGGGCATCTCTTACCCGCGTTACTGAGGAGGAGGAGGAGGCGGCTGGAGCGCGGCGCGGCGGAGCGACGGCGGGGCTGGGTGGGTGCAAGTAAGAGTCTTACGAAAGGGAATTAACCCCATCACCAGCCCGGACACCGGCTCCAGCGGCAGCCGGGGCTGGCAGAATCCCGCCCCTTCCCACCACGCACTAGCTCCGCCTCTTCGTTCTCTTTGAGGGGCAGCCGACTAATCATAGGTTGTACATCCACGGAGTGACATAAATATCGCCCAATCACGCTTGAAAAAACTGCCTTCTCTCCACCCCTTTATCTCCTTCAGGGCCGCGGGAAAGCAGTGCCAAGTCTTCCTCGACCCTCTAGGGAAAAATAACCAATCCGTGGTAAGTGCCCGCCCTTGAAGGACGCAACAAGCAACCAATGGTAAAACTAGGAGGACAGCCATTTTGGCCACTTGCAAAAAAGCCACCTTTTCCCACGAGTTGGAGCCTTAGGTGGGGGAGTTTCGGGAGTTCTTACTGACCTGGGACATTTAAAAGATAACCATATTCCTTCAGAGAGTATGTATAGTGCTATCTAGAAATAAAGGCAAATTTTCATTCTCCATGTGGAGCGAAGTGAGGTACACTACCTAAGGGTTTGGCTCCTCCCCTTAGCAGTAACGGGTTCTAAGCCGAACACCTGGTTTCTCCAGCCTCAGTGGGGAGGGCGGGGTAATTGCTCTTTCCCGGCGGACTACAGTTCCCAGCCGATTTAACCCACTCCTCTGCCCTTTCCTCCGTTTACTTCTTGCGGGGCCTGACAGGAATTGTAGTTCTGAGTGCTACCGGATCGCCTCCTCAACCAATGAGAAGGGACAAAGTTTTGTATGATTTCGAGCTGGGGTGGGGAACAAGTTATCTCAAGGCTGTAGCAAGTCCATTTTGCAGCCCTCACAGAAGAGAGAAAGGATGGAAGGGTGGCCAGAGAGTTTTCCTCAGAACACCATAGGGGGTTTAGACTGTTAGCACAGATTTGAACTCTCCTACTTTTCGGGTTGTCCCATCAAACGTCACTTCCGCTTAGGGGCGGACACATCCCGAACCTGTGGCGGGAGTTGGAGATTGTGCCGCGGATACACCAGGTGTGGCCAGGTCGGGAGTGGCGTTGTGTGCACGTCGTTAGGTTTTTGAGTGGGAGACAGGAAGCTGAACGGAATTTAATGATGTCTTAAGAAAGAGTGGATGGCCGAGTGCAGTGGCTCACGCCTGTAATCCTAGCAGTCTGGGAGCTGAGGCGAATGGATTGAGCTCAGGAATTGGAAGACCAGCCTGAGCAAGAGGGAGACCCCGAGTCTGCTAGAAATAGAAAAACTAGCCGGGCATGGTGGTGGGTGCCTGTTGTCCCAGCTACTTGGGAGGGTGAGGCCAGAGGATTGCTTGAGCCCAAGAGTTTGAGGATGCTGTGAGCTATTACGCCAGAGCACTCTACCCAAGGCGGTAGAGTGACACTTTGTCTCAAAAAGAAAAAAAAAAAAGTGGATGAAATGGGATGGAGGTCATTTTCCCCTAGTCTTTAATCTTGGAGTCCCACTTTTCTTGTCTTTCGGCCTACTGGCTGTTAAATTGCACCTGTGTATTTGTGGAAGGTGCCATTTCGGCCTACTGGCTGTTAAATTGCACCTGTGTATTTGTGGAAGGTGCCATTTAATACCTTTAGTCAAGGCTTCACCTCTTCGGTTTGACTAAAATGAACGGGCTCTAGAAGTTCTGAACTAACTCCTCCGACTTAAACACACTTCTAAAGTCTACTTTGAAGGACAAAAGCCTCAGAAGGGCTCAGGATTGAATCAATGGTTCCATCACGTTCTTAATTTGAGTAACGCATTCATCAAATAAGTGGTGGGTGCCAACTATAATACTCTGATGAATAAAGGCATCGTTAAAAGGGGTTAGTAGCCCATAGTATATGAAGTGTAGCACCTTCGACGCTGGTTTATTCCCCCTTCCGGATGCAAAGTTATATGCTGTATGTATGCTCTTGTACATTCCATTTGATGTCCCCAGGAAAACTGATTGAATTAAAGGGCATGCAGGAGTTACAGAAAAGGCCATCCCTCAAGCCTAATGCCCTTTATCCTTAAACTCTTTCCCTGATCATTTTGACTGAGGCTCTGATAAATTCTAACTCAATTGGCTCCATGGTTTTACAGAGGCTTGTAAAATAAATATCTTCTTGTAAATATTTATACTTATACTGTGTTAGACTGTATACCAGACTTTGGGGGGTAGAGCAGTGCCCAAAAGGACAGACTTTAGTCCAAAAATTATGAGGAACAAAGGCTAAACAAAATTAATGGTAAAGTTACTCATTTTCATCTCTAAATTCAGTCAGGTGTTTCTTAGTTTTGTGTACTTGGTCTCCTCTTTCCAGTCTTTGGGTTAAAATAAGTATATTTTTTCTCTTTCTATCATTTTTGCTGAAGTGATAATCAGTCTTTGTCCATTACTCATGAATGGTGTCTATTCACCAAGTAGATGATAATTTTTTTTAACAGTTTTTTTTTTTTTTTAACTTTTTTTGCAGTTTTTTTGTCTGGGGTTGGGTTTGAACCCACCACCCTCGGCATATGGGGCCGGCACCCTACTTCTTGAGCCACAGGCACCGCCCAATGATGATAAATTTTATAATGTAATCCTTCTGGACATAAGAATGAAACCATACATTTTAGCTGGACAGTTTTGCCAGTCAGCCAGGCAAAGTGTGGCTCCGGGTCTTTAATGTAGTTATGACATTCAGTGATAATTTAGCAATGTAGTCTTGTATAGATGCTTAATTTATGTGGGTTTTCTTTCTTGTGAGCTATTTCAATGTAGATCATTCAATAAAAGGAAATGATAGCCATCATTTTATTGAGTGTTTCACCTGAGCCAAAAATTATGTTACATGTGTTAAGTACATTTTCCTTGGAACAATCTATTAAGTTTTGTTACTTGACAGTTTATGGCTGAAGAAATTGGGACTCGGTAAAGTTAAATAAGAGTTTAGGCTTGAGTCCCCTATTAAATAAATTTTGTAGCTGACATATTTAGGTCTCTCTGATTTCTGAACTCTTAACCACTGCTTATCCTGCATCTGAGATCTTCATTAATCCCCAAGATGTACGACACACATAGTGAGAGAAAAACATAGAATTCCATTACAGGATTCTAGAACCATTGGTGGCTGTCACTTCCTCTTGTAAGGCATCTTTTGCCATGTACCTATTACATACTCATTTTATACAGAAAGACAGGAAAATTTTTTTAAAAAGGAAAGGTTATCTCCAAATTCAACTACACAGAATACCACTGTTTACAGATATTTTTCTCTTACAGGTACAGACACATGTTTTAATGATACCACACTGCTTTGCTTTTTTTGGAAATTAAAAAAAATTCAACAATAGGCTGTGAGTTGACTAAATAGATATCAATATATTCTTTTTTTTTTTTTTTTGAGATGGAGTCTCAAGCTGTCACCCTGGGTAGAATGCTGTGGCGTTAGCTCACAGCAACCTCAAACTCTTGGGCTTAAGCGATTCTCTTGCCTCAGCCTCCCAAGTAGCTGGGACAACAGGCACCCGCCACAATGCCTGGCTGTTTTTTGGTTGCAATTGTTGTTTGGCAGGCCTGGGCTGGATTCAAACCCAACAGCTCTGGTGTATGTGGCTGGCACCCTAGCCTCTGAGCTACAGGTACCGAGCCATAATATATTCATTTTGATGGCTACTCTTATTTCATTTTATGGCTCTAGCATGACCAGTTCTCTGATGACAGATATTTACATTGTTTTCACTTAATTCCTTTTTACTGCAGTTAAAAACACAAAACATAAAATTTATCTTTACTTGTATTTTTGTTTTATTTTGTTCTAAGACAGAGTCTCACTCTTGCCCTGTATAGAGTGCAGTGACATAATTGTAGCTCACTGCAAGCTCAAATTCCTGGACCCAAGCTTGTTTTCTGCCTCAGCCTCCTGAGTTGCTGGGTCTACAGGTACCTGCCACCAGTCTCAGCTAATTTTTCTGTTTCTACTAGCGCAGCGGTTCTCAAGCCCTTTGGGGGTCGAACTACCCTTTCACAGGGGTCGCTTAAATACATCCTGCATATCAGGTGTTTACATTACGATTCATAATAGTAGCAAAATTACAGTTATGAAGTAGGAATGAAAATAATTTTATGCTTGGTGGTCACCATGACATGAGGAACTGTATTAAAGGGTTGCGGCATTAGGAAGGTTGAGAACCACAGTACTAGAGGATCTAATTCTTGATCAGGTTGGTATTGAACTCCTGAGCTTAAGTAATCATCCTGCCTCAGCCTCCTACAGTGCTAAGATTACAGATTTTTTTTTTTTGCAGGTTTTTTTGGGGGTGGGGTGGGGGCCTTGGCCAGGTTTGAACCTGACACCTCCAGTATATGGGGGGCCGGCGGCCTACTTGAGCCACAGGCACCACCCTACAGATTTTTTTTGCTAACCAATCCATTTTTTTAATTCTTAAATTCTTGACATTATAGACCTAAACTGAAATTTATTAACATTCCACTCTTAACATTTCTTATTGACAAACAGAAATAAAATTCCTGAGCTAAAAAGTCCAAACAAAACTAAAAACAGGGACAAGCTTATAAAACTAAATATGTATCATTAACAGCTGAACAGAGAATGTGATTGTTAAATTCTTAGCAGATGATAAAGTTGTGTAGAAACTGAACATTTACAAATTATTTAAAACCTGGAATCACCAGAAATTACATAGTTGGATCATGGGAAAACAGAAAGGGGTCATGAGGGAACTTATACCGTTCTAGGTGTGAGCCATTGCATCTGGCGTGTCTTTACCGTTTGTAAGTATAGTGCAGTAGTATTAGCTATACGAGGTCAGAAAATTAAGTTCTCGAACTCGTCCTAGAGAAAGTACTACATACCTCATTGCTTAATATCACTATGGTCCCCTTTGAAGTATTCTCCTTGGCTATCTGGTGACCACTACTTCTAGGATGAGTTCACAAACTTGATTGTCCCACTTCTTATACTATATATATATTTTTTATACTTATATAAATATATATACTTAATGTATTTGTACAACAGATCTCAGGAATTTGTTCCTCTTACAAATCTCAAATTCTATACTCATTAAAAAACAATTTCTCCCCACTCCAATCCACCCCCTAAATACCATTCTACTTTCTGTTTTTAAGAGTTTAACTACATAGTTTAGATACTTCATGTAAGAGGAATCATACAGTACAGTATTTGTTTAACATTTTATGCATAGCTTATTTCATTTAGCATAATGTCTTAAGTCTAACTTTTTAGAAGTAGGACTATTTAGCCACAGATGCTCTGTAAATTTGTAAATTGCCCTTCAGAAAGGATATGCTCTTTTCTTTCCTTGCAGTAGTGTGTGGGATCACCCATTGTCTGTCTTTTACTCTATCTAATGCAGTTGTAAAAAGTCGTGTCTCCTTAATTTGTACTTAGTGTAATTCTATTGAGGTTGAGCATCTTTTATATGTATATTGTTCTTTGGTGTTTAGTCTCTTTTGAATAGCCCAATAATATCTATCATTGTTAATAATTTTAAAGAAATTACTTCATAGACTAATAACTCTTTGTTATACGTCTAAAAGTCTATTCCTATTTTGAAATTTCTCTAAACTTTATTTATTTTGGAGACAGAGTCTCTCTCAGTCGCCCTAGGGTTGAGTGTCATGATGTTATAGCTCATACCAATCTTAAACTCTTGGGCTCAAGTGATCCTCTTGCCTCAACCTCCCAAGTAGCTGGGACTACAGGCACCTGCCATATCACCCATAACACCCAGCTTGCTCAGGCTGCTCTGGAACTCCTGAGCCCAGAGCTCTCTACCCACTTTGGCCTCCCAGAGTGCTAGGATTCCAGGAGTGAGCCACCGAACGTCAGGCCTTTATTTTTTTTTTTTCTAACTTTTTTTTTTTTGAGACAGAGCCTCAAGCTGTCGCCCTGGGTAGGCGCTGTGACATCACAGCTCACAGCAACTTCCAACTCCCGGGGTCAAGCGAGTCTCCTGCCTCTGCCTCCCAGGTAGCTGGGACTATAGGCACCTGCCACAATGCCCAGTAATTTTTTGGTTGCAGCCATCCTTGGTTGGCCAGCCGGGACTGGATTCCAACCCACCAGCTCAGGTGTATGTGGCTGGCGCCTTAGCCGCTTCAGCCACGGACACCAAGCCTTTTTTCAACTTTCTGATACTATTTTTTTACGAGATAGAAGTTTAAGTTATTTTAGTGTTTAAATCTATCCGTCTTTTTTTTTAATAGCTTCTTTTTTTTTATAATTGCTTGTGATGCTTAGGAATGCTTTCCCTACCACAGATTAATAAAAAATAATATATACAGTAGAACATTCATAGTTGACCACCTCCCTACATTGACCACCTCCTTAAGTTGACCTAATTTTCATAGACTGGACATGTACCAGTCTTTGTGTGTACCATACTGTAGGCATAGTTCCTTATATTGACCATCTCTGTATGTTGACCAGTTTGTTACAGTCCCTCTGTTTGTTACAGAGATTCTCCTGTATATAATTTAAACAATTTTCTTTCATTTTGTAATTTACCTATAACTTACTTCAGTATAAGGAACAAAATAAGAAACTATTTTTTTTCTTAAGTTCGGTCTCAACACTACATATTGAATAATTCTTCTATCTCCGCTACTGATTCAAAATGTCATTTTTATCATATTCACAAATCGCAGATATACTTGATTCTTTTTGGACACTCTTTCTTTTTCTTTTGTTTTTTCCTTGAGACAGAGTCTCACTATGTCACCTTCCATAGAGTGCTGTGGCATCACAGCTCACAACTTCAAATTCTTGGGCTCAAGCGATTCTCTTGCCTCCGCCTCTCTTGTAGCTGGATTACATGTGCCTGCCACAATGCCCAGCTATTTTTTGGTTGCAGTTGTCATTATTTAGCAGGCCTGGGGGCGGCTCGAACCTGGCAGCCTTGGTGTACGTGGCTGGTGCCATACTCAATGAGCTACGGGCACCAAGCCAACACACTCTTCTTTTTCATTGTTCTGTCTTTGACATGTACCATACCCATTATCCTAATTTCTATAACTTTATAATATGTTTTGGTATCTGGTAGGTAAAATGTTTTCCCATTCTCATTAAACTGGCCTTTGTCATTCTCAACTTCTTATTTTCTATTTCATGACCTTTGGAATCATTTTGTCAAGTTAAAAAAAATCTCTTCTGGGCATGGTGGCTCAGTCTATAATCTCAGGAACTTGACTCAGGAATCTGAAGTGGGAAGATTGCTGAAGTTCAGGAGTTTAAGACCAGCCTAAGCAACATAGAGATGCTCTGTCTTCAAAAAGAAAAAAAAAAAAAAAAGAAACAGAAAAAGAAAAATTAGCCAAGCCTGGTGGCACACTCCTGTAGTCTCAGCTACTCAGGAAATTGAGGCAGGAGAATTGCTTAAACCCGGGAGTTTAGTGAGCAATGATCATTCCACTGCAGTGTAGTCTAGATGACAGCAAGACTCCTTCTCTAACAGCAACAATAAAAATCTCTTTACTTGTATGTTTTAACAAAATTGAAGTTTGACATTTACATAGATAACACATATAATGTGTTAAAGAAAGGCAAGTTATTCAGTACACATTAACAATATAGAATTTTTCATAGGTAGCAAAGGGCCTCAGTAGGCCATTCTGTGCTTTGTTAAAACATGTCTTTGTTGTAGAGTTTAACCAAAATAGTTATGGTTTAAGAGCATATTTTATTTTCTTCTTATTATTTTTTGAGACACATTCTCACTTTGTCACCCTTGGTGGAGTGCCCTGACATCACAACTCAGGCAACCTCAAACTTGGGTTTAAGTGATTTTCTTGCCTCAGCCTCCCAAGTAGCTGGGACTATAGGTACCAGCCACAACGCCCAGCTGTTTTTAGAGACAAGGTCTTGCTCTTGCTCAGGCTGGTCTCGAACCTGTGAGCTCTGTCAATCTGTCCACCTTATCCTCCCAGAGTCCCAGGCTTACAAGCATGAGCCACTGTGTCTGGCCACTTTCTCCTTTTTTTTTGGAGACAGAGTCTCACTATATTGCCCCCCGTTGAGTGCTGTGTCATTGTAGCTCACAGCAACCTCAAACTCCTGGGCTCAAGTGATTCTCTGGTCTCAGCCTCCTGAGTAGCTGGGACTACAGGCACCAGCTAAAATGCCCAGCTATTTTTAAAAAAATTATTATTATTATTATTATTATTGTTATTTACAGTTTTTGGCTGGGGCTGGGTTTGAACCCGCCACCTCTGGCATATGGGGCCTGGCGCCCTACTACGTTGAGCCACAGGCACCACCCTATGCCCAGATATTTTCAGAAATGGGGTCTCACTCTTGGTCAGGCTGGTCTCAAACTCCTGAGCTCAAGCAATCTGCCTGTCTTGGCCCCCCAAAGTGCTAGAATTACAAGCATGACCCACTGAGTCTGGTCTGAGCATATCTTATTTTAAAAGTTATAGTAGAATCTGTAAGTTGACCACCCAAGGGTCTGTAACAACCTGGTCAATATAAAGAACTAGATTTATTATATCTATACGTACATGGGGTGCCTGTCTGGTCTATGAAAATTAGGTCAATTTAAGGAGGTGGTCAATGTAGGGAGCTAGTCAGTTACGGAGGTTCTATTGTATTTGTCCTTTTGTACTTCATAGCCTTTTCCAAGTACTTCAAATTCAGTGTATCCCAGATCTTTTCCTGTAATATTTACCTCTAAATCTGTTCCTCTTCTTTGTATTCTCTCATTTATTTATTTATTCAAGAAATATTTATTGAGTATCTGGCCGGGCACGATGGCTCATGCCTGTAATCCCAGCTGTTGGGGGGCTTAGGCAGGTGGACTGCCTGAGCTCACCGGTTCGAGACCAGCCTGAACCAGAGTGAGACCCCTGTCTCTAAAAAATAGCTGCGCATTGTGGTGGGTGCCTGTGGTCCTAGCTACTTGGGAGCTTGAGGCAAGAGAATTATTAAACCCAAGAGTTTGAGGTTGCCATGGCACTCTACCCAGGGTGACCAAGTGAGATTTTGTCTCAAAAAAGAAAAGAAAAAGAAAAGGAAAGAAATATTTATTGAGTATCTACTGAGTGAGATAATGATACTCCAGGGGATGGGCTCTGGTCCGTCTAGGTTTGATTCCTGGTTGTGCTATTTGTACATTGTGTTATCCTGGGCAGATTAGTTGTACCAGCTGTATATCAGTTTCTTTATCTATAAAATCAAGATAAGAAGAATACCTACGTCAGAGGTTTTTGTATGTATTAAATGACTCAATTGAAAAACACTTAAAATAGTCCCTTGCACATAGTAAATGTATGTTGCCTTTTTATTTAATATTATGGTTTTTATTAACCAAGCTGATGATATATGCTAGGGAGTAGACTTATGAAGGCATTCTAATCAGAGAGGATATATAATTCAAGTAAACAGATAAGAATGATTGCTAATCATAGTACAATAAGGGCACTCTGGGAGGCTGAGGTGGGTGGAATGCCTGAGCTCACGGGTTGGAGACCAGCTTGAGCAAGAGTGAGACCCTGATGGTGGCGGATGCCTGTATTCCCAGCTACTCGGGAGGCTGAGGCAAGAGAATTGCTTAAGCCCATGACTTTGAGGTTATTGTGAGATGCCATGGCACTCTACTAAGGGCAAGAAAGTGAGACTCTGTCTCAAAAAAAAATTTATATATATAACAGAAAGGAAACCAATTGATATTTAGGAAAATGTAAGGGTGTCCAGTTTGGGGCTATTGCAGTATTATTATTGACAGGTCATTATGGCTTGAGATAGGTGATAGAAAGTAATTAAAAAAGAAACCTGATGAGTCTGAGATATATTTTGGGAATACTGAATGATATGTGTATTGAGATTGGTGGTTTCAGGAAAGGGAGAACTGAAGAAAGAAACCTGATTCCGGTAACTTGCATAGTTTTACTGTTTATTAAGGAGATTGTGGAGGAAGCAGACAAATTTGGTGTAGAAATAAGGAATTTGGTTTTGGAAAGGTGCAGTGGCTCACACCTGTAATCCTAGCACTCTGAGAGGCTGAGACAAGTGGCTTACTTGAGCTCAGGAGTTCGAGACCATCCTGAGCAAAACAAGACCTCCTCTCTACTAAAAACATAGAAAAATTATCTGGGCATTGGGATGGGCATCTGTAGTTCCAGCTGCTGGAGAGGGTGAACAGGAGGATCACTTGAGCCCAGGAGTTTGAGGTTGCTAGGAGTCAGGCTAAGGACGTGGCACTCTAGGTGGGATAACAGACCATGTTGCCTATCTAAAAAAAAAAAAAAAAAAAAAAAAAAAAAAGAAATTTGATTTTGTATGTTTAAGGTAGAAATGTTTATGAGACATCCATAATGTCATGCAGGTAATTGATAAGAGAATTGGAAGCAAAGAGATTATGACTTGTAATTACCTAGACTCTTTATGGTAGCCTTCTAAAAAGTTACCTTTACCTCCTAACTCCATTCTTTTAAACTTCAGTATGTAATCTTTATAAAATCACAATCGGATTAAACTCTAGGAACAGTTTGCAGTTCCTTACTGAATGAAGTCCAAACTCTTTTAGCATGGCCTTAGAAGGATCTGTCTAACTGGAACTGTTTTTAACTTCTTTACCCTTTGTCATAAATACCATGTTCTTTCTTTCTTTTTTTTTTTTTTGAGACAGAGCCTCAAGCTGTCACCCTAGGTAGAGTGCTGTGGCATCACAGCTCACAGCAACCTCCAACTCCTGGGCTCAAGTGATTCTCCTGCCTCCACCTCCCAAGTAGCTGGGACTGCAGGCACCCACCACAATGCCCAGCTATTTTTTGGTTGCAGCTGTTATTGTTGTTTGGCGGGCCCCAGGCTGGATTCGAACCTGCCAGCTCAGGTGTATGTGGCTGGCGCCTTAGCTGTTTGAGCCACAGGCACTGAGCCAACCACCATATTCTTTAGCTATACTAAACTCCTTAAGATTTTCTAAAACTTGTGCCTTTGCAAATATGGCTTCTTTCTCCCTAGAATATCCTTATTCTGATTTTCCATCTGCAAGCTTCACTCCTACTTCAACTATCAGCTTAGAGAGTTATGTCAAGTATTTAAATAAGGTATACAATGTACCTAGCATTTTGTTCTCCTATATGAAGCCTTTTTAAATTGCTTGCTACCTTCCTGAGTCAACATTCCCACTTACATGCAGTACCTTATATGTACTTCCTTCACAGTACTTATTGCATTGTGTTGTGACTATCCATCAACAACTCTCATTTCCTTCCTTGGTTGGGCTCAGAGGTGAAGCTACAGTGGCACATATTAATATTTATATGCCCAGTACCTTCTGTAGTGTTTGGTACATAATTGTATTTCATAAGTATTTGTTGAGTTATTGTTTTGGAGAAGCATTGTTGTCTAATGGCAAAATTTCAGACTTTCAAATTAGGCCAATCTGAGTTCCAAACTTAATATTACCAGTTGCTAACTGTTAAATCTTGTGTACATTATTTACCATCTCTAAACTTCAATTTTCTTGTTCTTAACATGAGAATGGTTAATACTTACCTTTGCTGGTTGTTTTGAGAATTACAAGAGATCTCCTAAAATTTCTAAGTGTAGTGCCTCAAAAAAAGAGGTGACTAATAAGTGGGATTAATTTATTATTATTGTGAAAATACTTGCCTGTGGAATGAAAGATTGTAATGTTCTTTCTTTCTTTAAATTAAGTGGATATTAGATGTGGCAGTTAAAAAAAATCTGTAATAAGTAAGTTTAAAATATATTATATAAGCTGGGTGCAGTGGCTCACACCTGTAATCTTAACAATCTGGGAGGCCAAGGCAGGTGGATTGCCTGGATTCAGAGTTCAAGAACAGTCTGAGCAAGAGCAAAACCTGGTCTCTAAAAATAGCCGGGTGTTGTAATGGGTGCCTATAGTCCGAGCTACTTGGAAGGGTGAGGCAAGAGAATTGCTAGAGTCGAATAATTTGAGGTTGCTGTGAGCTATGATGCCAGAGTACTCTACTCAGGATAACAAAGTCTCAAAAAAAAGAAAATATATATATATAATTTTTTTTTTTTAGACAGAGTCTCACTTTGTTGCCCTTCGTAGAATGCTGTGGCATCATAGCTCTCATCAACCTCGAACTCTTGGGCTCAAGTGATTCTCTTGCCTCAGCCTCCCAAGTAGCTGGGACTACAGGTGCCCGCCACAACACCTGGCTATTTTTAGAGGTTGAGTCTCACTCTGGCTCAGGCTGGTCTCGAACCTGAGAGCTCAGGCAATCCACCTGCCTCAGCATCCCCAGTGCTGGGGACTTTATAATACTCAGTTTTACTTACAAAATGATTTCAATTTATCAAATTTAATTTATAGCTTACTGATTGTATATATAGTTATATCAGGAATGAATATGTAAATGGATATACTCTGTTCTGTTTGTACAATATGTTAAAATTGGAATTAGATACATTCCCAAGTCTTGATCAAATATCTGAAGAGTTTCTATGATTGAGGATATCTTCTTTGTGTATATAATAGCCTTAGAAATATTTGAGTAGACTAATAGTTCTCCTTTTTAAAAAAATTATTCATTTTTATGTATTTTAGTTTTAAAATTTATTTTATTTTAGAATATTATGGGGGTATAAATGTTTTGGTTATGTGCATTACTTTTGTACAGTTTGAGTCAAGGTTACAATTATGACCATCTACAAGTCATATGCATTGTACCCATTAAGTGTGAATTTACCCATCCCTTCCTCCCCATCTGTATTTCCATTGAATTTTATTAATACTACCAGGTATACATATGTGGATTGATCATTTTGGTCCAATTTAAAAGTGAGTGCATGTGGTTATTTGTTTTTCTATTCCTGTGATATTTCACTTAGGAGGATAGGCTCAGTTCCAACCAGATTGCTACAAAAGGTATTAGTTCACCATTTTTTTTATGACTGAGTAATACACTATAGCAGGGGTCCTCAAACTGCGGCCCGCAGGCCACATGAGGTGGTGTGATTGTATTTGTTCCCGTTTTGTTTTTTTTACTTCAAAATAAGATATGTGCAGTGTGCATAGGAATTTGTTCATAGTTTTTTTTTTTAAACTGTAGTCCAGCCCTCCAACGATCTGAGGGACAGTGAACTGGCCCCCTGTTTAAAAAGTTTGAGGATCCCTGCTCTATAGTATGCATTTATCACATTTTATAAATCCACTCATCGATGGGCATTTGGGTTGTTTCCACATCCCTGCGATTACGCATTGTGCTGCTATAAACATTGGGGTGCAAGTGTCTTTTTCATAGAATTTTTCTTTTTTCCTGTGGGTAAATACCCAGTAATGGGATTGATGGATCAAATGGTAGGTCTACTTTTACTTCTTTGCGCTATCTCCAAGCTACTTTCCATAGAGGTTGTACTAGTTTGCAATCCAACCAATAGTGTATAAGTGTTCCTTTCTCTCCACATCCACACCAGCATCTGTTGTTTTGGAACTTTTTTTTTTTTTTCTTAGTTTGTCACCCTTAGTAGAGTGCCATGGTATCATAGCCCACAGCAACCTCAAACTCTTGGGCTCCAGTGATTATCGTGCTTCAGCCCGCCATAATGCCTGGCTATTTTTAGAGATGGGGTCTTGCTCTTGCTCAGGCTAATCTGGAACCCGTGAGCTCAGATAATCCACCTGCCTCGGCCTCCCAGAGTGCTAGGAGGTGAGCCACTGTGCTCAGCCCTTGTTTTGGGACTTTTGTATAAAAGCTTTTTTCACTGGAGTTAGGTGTTATCTTATTGTGGGTTTGATTTGCATTTCACTGATGATTAGAGACGATGAGCATTTTTTTTTTTACGTTTATTGGTCCTCTATCCTTTGAAAAGCTGCTGTTCATGTCTTTTGCTTACTTTTTCTTGGAGTTGTTTTATTTTTCTTTTCTTTTTTTTCTGCTCATTTGCATGAGTTCTTTGTAGATTTTGAAACAGAATATGTTAAAATTGGAATTAGATTTTTTCAATTAGAATTGTTTGAGTTAGATGATTAGTTCATTTGCATAAGTTCTTTGTAGATTCTGGTTATTAGCTTTTATTGGATGTATAATATGCAAATATTTTCTCCCATGTAGATTGTCTATTCACTATATTGATCATTTCTTTAGCAGTGCAGAAGCTTTTCAATTCAATCAGGTCTTATTTATTTGTTTTTGTTACTTTGATTGTCTTTGGGGTCTTCTACATAAATTCTTTGCCTAGGCTGATATTCATAAGAGTTTTTCCAAACTTTTCTTCTAGAATTATACTTTCCTGCCTTAGGTTTAAATTCATTACTCATTGTGAATTAATGGATATCTTCTTTGTCTATATAATAGTCTTAGAATACATACTTTTGTGAGTGAAGAGAGGTATGGATCCTGTTTCAGTTTTCTACCTGTGGCTATCCAATTTTTCTACCACCATTTATTGAATATGTTTTATTGTTGTTGTTTTTTAATAAGAGTGAGAGTTGTTTTTGTTTTATCTTTATTTTAAGGTTTATCTATTATACCAACAACACTGTAACAGCAGTGAGCTTTTTTGTTTGGAGGGGACAGAGTCTCACACTCTGTCACTCTGGGGTTGAATGCTGTGGTGTCATCATAGCTCATAGCGACTTCAAAGTTTTGGGCTCAAGTGATCTTCTTGCCTCAGCCTCCCAAGTAGCTGCGACTATCACTGCCTGCTATGATGCCTGGCTAGTTTTTATGTTTTTAGTAGAGATGGGGTCTTCCTTTTGCTCAGGCTTTTCTCAAAATTCTGAGCTCAAGCAATCTGCTTGTCTCTCAGACAAGGATTAGGTTTTAGGATTAGATCCTTGGATTAGGATCCTTGTTAGGATTACAGATATGAGCCACTTTGCCCAGTCCCAGTGTATGTGTTTATCTGCTTTGTCAATGATTAGACAGCAATATGCAGGGTTAGTTTTATATCTGGGTTCTCTGTTCTGGTCCTTTGGTCTGTGTCTCTATTCTTGTGCCAGTACCAGGCTGTTTTGGTTACTACAATTTTATAGTATAGCTTGAAGTCTGGTACAGTGATTCTTCCCAATTTGTTCTTTTTGTTTAAAGTTGTTTAAGATTTTGTTTAAGGCTATCCAAGGTCTTTTCTGGTTCCATATGAATCATACAATTATGTTTTCTGGATCTGCAAGAGGTGATGTTGGTATTTTAATGGGGATTGCATTGAATCTGTAAATAACTTTAGGTAGTATAGACATTTTAACAATGTTGCTTCTGTTGATCCATGAGTTTGGTATTTTTCCATTTGTTTACTTCCTCTGTGATTTCTTTCCTTAGTGTTTTGTAGGTCTTCTGCAGAGGTCTTTCACTTCCTTGGTTAAGTATATTTTTAGGTAGTTTATTATCTTTTTTTGCTATTGTGAAAGGTATTGAGTCTTTGGTTTGGTTCTATGCTTCACTATTGTTACTGTATAGGAATACTACTGACTTGTATACATTGAGTTTGTAACCTGAGACTTTGCTGAATTTATTTATCAATTCCAGGAGTCTATTGGCAGAACCTTTGGAGTTTTCTAGATATAAGATCATTTCATCAGCCAAGAGCAATAATTTGACTTCTTCTTTACCTATTTGGAAATAGGATTTCCTCCTGTTGCCTGATTGCTCTGGCTAGGGTGTTTAGCACTATGTTGAACAGAAGTGGTGACAATGGGCAACTCTATTTCTAGTTCTCAGTGGGAATACTTTCAACTTTTTCCTGTTCAGTATGATGTTGCTGTGGATTTGTCATATACAGCTTTTATAATAATGAGATATGTTCCATCTATGCCTATTTTCTTTAGCGTTCTTATCATAAAAGGATGCCGAATTTTGTCAAATACCTTTCCTGCATGTATTGAGAGGATCTTATGGTTTTGGTTTTTGTTTCTATTTATGTGGTGAATTGAATTTATAGATTTGTGTATGTTGAATTATCCTTGCATCTCTGAGATGAAGCCCACTTGATTATGGCAAATTATTTTTTTGGTTTACAGCTGAATTTTGGTTTTTATTGAGGATTTTATTGAGAATTTTTGTATCTATATTCATAAGGGATATTGTTCTATTAACAAGTAGTTGTGTTCTTTCCTGGCTTTGTTATCAAGGTGATACTGGCTTTATATTTTCTTTTTTTGGAGACAGAGCCTCACTTTGCCACCCTTGGTAGAGTGCTGTGGCATCATAGCTCACAGAAACCTCAAACTCATAGGCTCATGTGATTCTCTTGCCTCAGCTTCCAAAGTAGCTGGGACTATACGAGCCTGCCACAATATCCAGATATTTTTAGAGACAAGGTCTCTAAAATATCCTCATAAAATATTCTCCCAGGCCAATTTCTTCAAGTGTTTTTCCTGCATTCTCTTCTAGTATTTTTATAGTTTTGTGTCTTAACGTTTAAATCTTTTATCCAGTGAGAATCAGTTTTTGTTAATGGTGAAAGGTGGAGGTCCAGTTTCAGTTTTCTACAGTTTACCAGCCAGTTCACCTAGCACCATTTGTTAAATAGGGAGTCTTTCCCCCACTGAATATTTTTATAGGCTTGTCAAAGATCAAATGACAATAAGTAGCTGGGTTCATCTCTTGGTTCTCTATTCGGTTCCATAAACCTACCTTCCTGTTTTTGTGCCAGGACCATGCTGTTTTGATCACTATAGTAGCCTGAAATCTGGTAACGTGATACCTCCTGATTTGTTATTTCTGAGTAAGTATTTGCTATTTGAGGTTTTTTCTGATTCTATATAAAATGAAGTACTATTTTTTCAAGTTCTTTAAAGTATGACAGTGGTGCTTTAATAGGGATTGTGTTAAAACTGCTTTGGGTAGTATGGACATTTTATTAATAAAAGTGTTGATTCTTCCTAGCCGTGAGCTTGGTATGTTTTTCCGTTAACATCTTCAGCTATTTCTTTTTTTTTTTTTTTTTTGCCCCCTTTGGCCGGGGCTGGGTTTGAACCCGCCACCTCTGGCATCTGGGGCCGGTGCCCTACTCCTTTGAGCCACAGGCACCGCCCATCTTCAGCTATTTCTTTTCTCAGAGTTTCATAGTTCTCTTTATAAAGATCTTTCATGTCCTTTGTTAGGTAAATTCCCAGATATTTCATCTTCTTTGACACTACTGTAAAAGGAATAGAGTCCTTGACTATATTTTCATCTTGAGTATTGTTGGCATATATAAAAGCTACTGAATTGTAAGTATTGATGTTGTATCCCGAGACACTGCTGTGTTCCTTGATCACTTCTAAGAGTTTTGAAGTTGAATCCCTGGGATTTTTCAGGTATAGGATCATATTGTCAGCGAAGAGTGAGTGGTTGATGTCCTCTGACCCTGTTTGGGTACCCTTGATCACCTTCTCTTGCCTTATTGCTATGGCTAAGACTTCTGTTACTATGCTGAATAGCAGCAGAGACAGTGGGCATCCTTGCCTTGTTCCTAATCTGAGTGGAAATCATTTGAGACAGAGTCTCACTTTGTTATCTTTGGTAGAGTGCTGTGGTGTCATAGCTCACAGCAACCTCAAACTCTTGGGCTCAAGTGATTCTCTTGCCTCAGCCTCCCAACTAGCTGGGACTACAGGCACCTGCCACAATGCCCGGCTATTTTTAGAGATGGTGTGTGGCTCTTGCTCAGGCGGGTCTGGAACTGGTGAGCTTAGGCAATCCACAGGCCTCAGCCTCCCAGAGTGCTAGGATTATAGGCGTTTGCCACCACGCCAGGTCCAAAAATACTATCTTGAAAGACTGAAAATAAATCTTTCCCTCATTCTCTTTTCACGTCTTATCAAGAGACTTGCTTAGAACGTGATTTCTACTAAATTTTGCTTTCACTAAATTTCCCCAGCCAGTTGTTGTTTTGATTATAATAACAAGATTAAAAAAACTGTACACTGCTAGTTCCATTTGATAGCTCCCCATTTGTGAAAATAAATTAGTATATACATATTGAATAAGACCTTTTTGCTGAATCTCTGAACTAAATACAGTTTTCATGATTAGAGAGGCAAGCATATTATTGTAACTATCAGTTTCTTAGTAAATTTAGACAGAAGACTTAATCTGAATCTTCTGTTATTAATGTAAAGTTGGTTACAATTGACTTGTAATATATATTTCTGCTATTCATATATTAATATCATAATTAATCATCTTATTTATTTATTTTTAGTTTCTCAAGAATGTAAGCTCTGTGAGGATGTGGGCCTTATTTCTCTAGATTGTGACGTGTACTATCTATTTGTTATTAATAAGTAAATACATTTTAAATTCTTGAGTCATAGGAGACACAAAGATTGATTACTTATTGCAGGGAAGGGAAGCTAAGATTTTTTTAAGTGTGCATGTAAATGAGAAAATACAAACTTTTTAAAAAGATGGAATGAGATTATATATAAACAGATAATAAAGTTCCATCTTAATAAAATCTTGCAGAGTTCTAAGAATTTACAGATATGTGAAATTTTATGTGGTGAAAAATTAAAATTATACGTGTGGAAACCCAGTGGGTGAGGATTGTGCTAATCAGAGTTTATACTGTGGATTCAGCTGATTAAAAAGAATTAAATTTAATATTTAAAAGTCAATCTCATTTAGTAATGTTACATTAATTTACTATAAATTTGGAGCAAATGGCTTTGTATTTTATAATTTTTTAAATGCATGTTTGCATTGCTCTTAATAAATCTGGTGTGATACGAAAATCTATATGCATAAAAGAATCAATTACAAAAGGACTCATCATTGTATATCCAATTCATCCCCTATTTTAAAAATTATTCAGGTCAGGGCGGGGCCTGTGGCTCAGTGAGTAGGGCGCCGGCCCCATATACTGAGAGTGGCAGGTTCAAACCCAGCCCCAGCAAAACTGCAACAAAAAACATAGCTGGGCATTGTGGCAGGCTCCTGTAGTCCGAGCTACTCAGGAGGCTGAGGCAAGAGAATTGCCTAAGCCCAGGAGTGGGAGGTTGCTATGAGCTGTGTGACGCCATGGCGTTCTACTGAGTGCGATACAGTGAAACTCTGTCTCTACCAAAAAAAAAAAAAAAAATTAGGCAGTCCAGATGTGGTAGTTCATGCTTGTAAACTTAACACTATGGGAGACCGATGGGGTGGATAGCGTGAGCTCAAGGGTTCCAGACCAGCCTGAGCAAGTGCGAGACCCTGTCTCTAAAAATAGCTGGGTATTGTGGCTGGCACCTATAGTTCCAGCTACCTGCAAGGCTGAAGCAAGAGAATCGCTGGAGCCCAAGAGTGTGAGGTTGCTGTGAGCTATGACACCATGACACTCTGTGGAGGGTGACAAAGTGAGACTCTGTCTCAAGAAAATAAGTAAATAAAGTAAATAATTCAATTTATACAAAAAGTAATTGATTTAGAATTTTTTTTTTTTTTTTTTTTTTTTTTTTTTTGTTTAAATTGTCTCAATATTTAACCCGAAGTTGGGTGGTGTGGGGTAACATTTAACAGCAACCAAAAA
>CAUYPK010116732.1:0-13994 GCA_963574355.1 Loris lydekkerianus | reverse complement strand
TGCACGCGCTGCTCTGCCTGCACCGCACGCTCACCTCCTGGCTCCGCGTTCGGTTCGGTACCTGGAACTGGATCTGGCGGCGCTGCTGCCGCGCTGCCTCTGCTGCGGTCCTAGCGCCGCTCGGCTTCACGCTTCGCAAGCACCCGGCCGTCGGCAAAAACCACCGGCACCCGCGCGGGGCTCCGGGCCCGGTCGCCGCCCACCCCCGGCTGCGCTGGCCCGCGGATGGCTGTTCCCTGGAGAAGCTGCCTGTGCACATGGGCCTGGGGATCACCGAGGAGGAGCAGGAACCCAGCTTCTCAGACATCGCGAGCCTAGTGGTGTGGTGTATGGCCGTGGGCATCTCCTACGTTAGTGTCTACGACCACCAAGGTATTTTCAAAAGAAATAATTCCAGATTAATGGATGAAATTTTAAAACAACAGCAGGAACTTCTGGGCCTAGATTGTTCAAAATACTCACCAGAGTTTGCAAATAGTAGTGACAAAGATGATCAAGTTTTAAATTGCCATTCAGCAGTCAAGGTGCTGTCCCCAGAAGATGGAAAAGCAGATATTGTGAGAGCTGCTCAGGACTTTTGCCAATTAGTAGCCCAGCAGCAAAAGAGACTCACAGATTTGGATGTAGCTATGGTAGACAGTTTACTTAGTTCACATGGTTTCCCTGATCCTGATTTAATATTGAAGTTTGGTCCTGTGGACAGCGCATTAGGCTATCTTCCCTGGCACATCAGATTGACTGAGATTATCTCTTTGCCTTACCACCTAAACATCAGTTATGAGGACTTTTTCTCTGCCCTTCGTGGGTATGCACCCTGTGAACAGCGTGTGGGAAAGTAGTGGATTCTTGGTTGTGTAATTTGATTTTAGGCTTTGGAGAAAAGGACCCAAGTGACTGATGTTTACAAACCACCTACGAAACCCGTATATACTTAGTTCGTAATCATAATTTATCAACAAACACAAAAAAGTGTCTTACTTGAGAGTGCGTGTGTGCATGCTTGTGTGTGTGCATGAGTGTATGTATGGAAATGAACTTATAAATGGGGGAAGTATTGAGAAGGAAATATACAGATGCACAGCCTTGAGCAAATAGCATTGTTTTGGGAGCTGACATTTCATATTTAAAATCTTCAGCCCCAACTACTTCCCTGTTTTTGTGGGGAGAAGGGCTGATTAGAGCTGTTCTGGTTGGTGGGGGACAGGAATAAATTTTCTTCAGTCCTTCTTAGATATAAAACTTTAATTTTTAAGACTAATATATTGACTTATCAAATGTAAGCATTCTGAGTTTGAGGGGGCTCTTGAGGAACGGAGTTCTGTATTGCTTATATGTTAAAAGTTTGCTCTCACCTTCAGAGCAGAGGGAATACTTGTATTCAGATATCCGTCCATTTTCATATTTGACTTCATTATAGTCAAACAGTGTGAATTGAGAATGTTGTTCTGGTGTCAGTGTTCTGGGTTGTAAAGATCATTTGAAAAGAACTCTTACTATATTGAAATGCAGAATTTTAGAAATTTAAATATAGAATTAGTAAAAAAAAAAAAAAAAACCCACAAAAGTGAATAAGATGTAATTTTAAAAGTAAAGGTGGAAAATTTCCAATAAAAGGAAAGGATGTTTTCATTTCCTTTTTTGTTTGGTGGGCAGCATGCTATATAATACCTAAAGTTGCTTTAACAAATATTTTCATTAGCTATTTTTATTTAAAATAACCATTTGAGGAAAGTTACCATGGCAGCTCTTTTCCTCAAAGTCACCTGTTCCTCTGTAGAATAGCACATTTAGGGCCATGTTAATACCTGGGATTTTTACTGAGTAAATCCTGATGGTTACTTTGCATAAAAGATCACTAGGTGGGGCTGAGGCCTGTATAGGGAATAAAATACTACCAAAGTCTATAAAAATAATTTTATATGTTCTCTTTTATGACAGAGAACAGCCCTGGTTCTGTTACTTTTTAAATGAATAAATGATTTCTTGGTATGTGTTTAATATTTCTTCCCTCACTGCTGATTCTTGGGTAGAAACCATTCTTTATATTTTGTAGATTGTTTTCAGAAAATTCTTGTCAGCAAGTGTATGATAAATCTAAAATTACATGTTTAGACTGGAGTAGTTCAAATACCAGATTTTTCAGAAGTCTGAAAGCAAAGAAGGCTGGATTTGGAAAGCATGTTCTAGAATTGCTTGTGAAATTCTGAAGCTACGAAGAGTAAATGTTTCAACTTGGATTATAAAACCCCATTTATGATTTTAAAAATACATTTGAAATAAAAATAATTAAATTTAAAAAAGTGTACATGTTTAACATTTGGATAGATGTTGACTAATTGCTGTCTTATGTTTTTATTTTATTTTATTTATTTTATTTTTTTTTAGTTTTTGGCCAGGGCTGGGTTTGAACCCGCCACCTCTGGCATATGGGGCGAGCGCCCTACTCCTTTGAGCCACAGGCGTTGCTCTTATGTTTTTATTTTTAAAAATTGCTCTCTTTAAAAAAAAGGTTTTTTTTTTTTTTTTTTTTTTTTTAAGAGACAGAGTCTCCGTTTGTCACCCTCGGTAGAGTGCTCTGGCATCACAGCTCACAGCAACCTCCAGTTCTTGGGCTTAGGCGATTCTCTTGCCTCAGCATGCCTAGTAGCTGGGACTACAGAGGCCCACCACAATGCCTGCTGTTTTTTTGTTGCAGTTTGGTTGGGGCCTGTTTCAAACCTGCCACGCTTGGTACATGGGGCTGGTGCCATACCTACTGAGCCACAGGCGCCACCCAGTGTTGTTTCGTTTTGTTTTTTTAGACGGTTTTTTAGACAGGGTTTCTGTTGCTCCAGGTAGAGTGCAGGGGTGTCAGTCTAGCTCAGGACAATCTTAGACCCCTGGGTTCGAGAGATACTTCTGCCTCAGCCTCTTGAGTAGCTGGGACTACAGGCACCTGCCCCAACTTGTAGCTAATTTTTCTGTTTTTAGTAGAGATGGGTTCTCACTGTTGCTCAGGGGTCTTGAACTCCTAAGCTCAAAGGATCCTTCTCTCTGGCCTCCCAGAGTGCTGGGATTACAGGTATAAGCGCACTGTGCCCGGTCATTAAACTTTTTATTTTTTTATTTTAAGAGTCAAGGTCTTGCTCTGTCTTCCAGGTCAGAGTGCAATGGCTCAGTCGTAGCTCACTATAACTTGAATTTGTGGGCTCAAGGGATCTTCCTTCCTCAGCCTCTTGATTATCTGGGACTACAGGCACACAATACAGCACCTGGCTTATTTTTCTATTTTTCATAAAGATGGGCTCTCACTATGTTGCCCGTGCTGGTCTTGACCTCGTAAAGTGGTCCTCCTGGCTGGGCCTCCTGAAGTGTTGGAATTATAGGCATGAGCCTGGTGTCGCTGCATTAGGGTAACTAATTACACTCTGAAGTCTTTTACCAATTGACATTCCCACCAACACTGTATGAGGCCTATGTCTGTTTTTGCAGTCTGTTACAAGTTTTGTTATCATGCTAGCTCAAGCTAAAGTCTGACCATAACTCTTACTTGAAGGAGTTCTTGGGATCAGTAATTGCAGGTTTATGGGGAAATTTAAATATTTTTCTAGGGTAAGGTAAAGTGTAACAAGGCCTGCACTGCAGTGTGATTTTTGAAAGGATGTTAATGTCTGTATGTTTTGTAGTATGGAGTGTATCTGTCATATTAATAGTTTTATCTAAATATGAAAGTGGATGTTTTTCTGAGAACTGTTCTAGAATATTAGTTTAATTGAGAAGATAATTATATACAGAATTTAGTTTTTTTTTTTGAGACTTGAGTCTCATTTTGTCACCCTCAGTAGAGTGCCGTAGCGTCACAGTTCACAGCAACCTTGAACTCTTGGGCTTAAGCGATTCTCTTGCCTCAGCCTCCCAAATAGCTGAGACTACAGCCGCTCCCCCACAGTGCCTGGCTTTTTTTTTTGTTGTTGCTGCAGATGTCCTTGTTGTTTAGCAGGCCTGGGCCATGTTCGAACCTGCCACCCTTGGTGCATGTGGCCAGCATTGTAATCACTGTGCTATGGGTGCTGAGCCCAGTATTTACGGTAGTTCTTTACACAGTTAATCTTGTTCATCTGATTCTTTCAATAAATATTTCAAAAGTGGGATATAGATGCAGGATAGCCAGCCTTTGTGTAAAGTGATTATTGAAATGTATTTTAATTTCTATGGTTTAATTGCTGCAGTGGTTCTCAACCTATGAGTTGGGACCCACAGGAACTGTATTAAAGGCTCTCGGCATTAGGAAGGTTGAGAACCCTGCTTTAGGTTTTTTTTTTTTTAAAGGACTACAAATTATAACCTGGCTTTGGTTTTGCCCGAAGACTATACTACTTCCTTTTTAGTGTTTTCTTTTTTTTCAAGATATTTAATAATTGGTTTCCATTGACATTTTGTTATATTTTGCCAGATTTATGCAGTATTCTAGTCAGTAAATTATTTATATATATTCAAAAAATTTAACTTTTCATTTTCAAGTAATTTCAGGCTTCTAAAAAGACTGCAAAGGTAGTAAGAGTTCCCATTTACCCTTTACCTGTCTTCAGGTATAAACATCTTAATACAATTATTAAAACCAGAAAATTAACACTAGTACAATACTAATCTGTAGACTTGATTCACTTTTCACCAGTTGTCTTGCTAATGTTATTTTTCTCATCCAAGATTATACATTGCATTTAGTAGCATCTTCCAATCTGTGCTAATTCCTGGGTCTTTGTCCTCGGTAACCTTGGCACTGACCCTTGGATAGTCTTGTATACTATCCTTTAAATTGAATGTGTCTGATATTTCCTCATGATTAAAATTAGATAATGTATTTTGGACATGAATACCATAGAAATGATGTTTTGCCCATGTTGGTGTATCTTGTTAGAAGGTACATGATAGCCATATGTCTCATTAATGACGACTGTTTTCACAGGAGTGGTTATCTTTAATGGTGAAAGGAGAGGAGCACAGGTGATGGAAGTACACCAGGGCTTTTGCATTATTTTGGTAATATTTTATGTCTTAAATTGAGTAATTGGTGCATAGATATTTGTTACTTTAAGATTTTTTTGTGTGTGTTTGACAAATTTCATAGTTCATTTTACAAAAGCCAGCCTATGATGCTTACCTGAAGGAGAACAGAATTTGCCTTTTTTTATTAATGTACTTTATTGTGAGTTGATTTTTCAGTGAACCTTTGAAGGGTGAAAAGGAAGTTTTGTCTTCATTGTTCCCACAGTACCCACTAGTGGGATTGCAGGATCTTATGGTAGTTCTATTTATTTTATTTTATTTATTTATTTTTATTTTTTATTTTTTTTTGAGACAGAGCCTCAAGCTGTCGCCCTGGGTAGAGTGCTGTGGCATCACAGCTCACAGCAACCTCCAACCCCTGGGCTTAAGCGATTCTCTTGCCTCAGCCTCCCAAGTAGCTGGGACTATAGGTGCCTGCCACAACGCCTGGCTATTTTTTGGTTGCAGCGGTCATTGTTGTTTGACAGGCCATAGCTGGATTTGAACCCACCAGCTCAGGTGTATGTGACTGGCGCCTTAGCCACTTGAGCTACAGGCGCCAAGCCTATTTTATTTTATTTTTAAATTATTTTTTATTAAGTCACAACTTTGTACATTGATGCATTTATGGGGTTCAGGGTACTGCTTCGATATACAATGTGAAATGCTTACATTGAACTACATAACACATCCATCACAATTATACTCATTTCTTAATAGTTTTGAAATGTATCATTGCATTATGCACATTAGGTGAGGTCCTCCCAAATGCCCTCCCTCTTCCCCTCTTTCCCCTCTGCCCTTCTACTTTCTGTACTATAGTTATGTTCTGCCATTTGTATGAGTGTGTAGGTGGTTATATATTGATTTCATAGTAGTATTGAGTACTTTTTGAAAAAAAGTATTGAATACTTTTTTTTTTCCCATTCTTGAGATACTTTACTAAGAAGAATATGTTCCAGCTCATCCAGGTAAACAAAAGATGTGAAGTTTCCATCTTTTTTATGGTTGCATAGTATTCCGTGGTGTACATATACCACAATTTGTTAATCCATTCATGGGTCGATGGGCACTTGGGCTGTTTCCATGTCTTGGCTATTATGAATTGGGCTGCAGTAAACATTCTGGTCCAAATGTTTTTGTTGTAAAATGATTTTTGATCATCTGGGTATATACCTAGTAGAGGAATTGCAGGATCTAACGGTAGGTCTACTTTTTGCCTTTGATTATTCATTCTTTGTTCCCTTCTTACACCTGCATTGTATGAACAGAAAATTTATTGCAGTATGTTTGGGAATTAAAAAATGGGTAGCTTTCAAACAAAATTCTTTGAAACTTTTCATATAATTAAGCCTTCCTTAGTGGCTGGGTCATTGTGAATATTTCTGATACCTCTCACCACGTGTTGGTGATTTTGTCTGGGAGTTGTATGTTGGGTCTGTGTGTCATATAAGTTTTATTTATTTATTTTTTGGGGAGACACATAATGTATTGAATGTATGGTCTAGGATAGTCAAACCTTGCAAAGAGGAGCACTCAGGATATATTTGAGTGATAACACTCCTATCTTGTGTCCAGATACATTTGGCTAATTTGTAGAAAATTGTGGAAATATATGGATTATTATTTAATTGTAGGTAGTTTGGAGTTAATTTTGTGAAGTCTGTAGTCAGGCTGGTATACTTTCTAGTTATGTATACATACATATAACTATATAGTGTTTTTTTTTTTTTTTTTTTTTAGAATTAGTAGAGTGTGTCACAGCTCACAGCAACCTCCAGCTCTAGGGCTAGGGCGATTCTCTTACCTCAGCCTCCCGAGTTGCTAGGACTACAGGCACCCGCCACAACGCCCGGCTGTTTTTGTTGCAGTTGCCACTGCTGTTTTAGCTGGCTGCCGCCAGGTTTGAACCTGCTACCTTTGGTATATGGGGCTGGAGCCCTACCCACTGAGCCACAGGCGCCACCCTATAGTTTGTTTTTTTTTAAGAGCAAATTTACCTTTGTAGGTATTTGTTTTGGGTAGAATTAGTTTATAGTCTTCAGCGAATACTTAATAAGTATTTGGTTTTCTCCAGGGTTGGATTTATATTTTATATTTTAATAATTATATTTTTTTAAGAGTGTATTTCTCTGTCACCTAGGCTGGACTACAGTGGTGTGATTATAGTTCACTGCAGCCTTGAACTTCTAGGTTCAAGTGATACTCCCACCTCAGTTTCCCTAGTAGCTACAGCTGCAGGCATTTGCCACCATACCTGGCTAATTTTTATTTATTGTAGAGACAGGCACTATGTTGCGCAGACTGGTCTTGAACTTCTGGCCTTAATTGATCCTCCTTCCTCAGCCCCTGAGGGCACTGTAATTATAGGCTGGAGGGTAAGTTTATCTTTTTGATGGTAATTTTCTTCCAAAAAAAGAAAAAAAAAAAAGGGAAGAAACTAAGAAATGGTGTGGGAACTTTTTTTTTTTTTTAATTGACTCATAAACACATAGATCATGTATACATTAATGCATTTATGGGGTACAATGTGCTGATTGTAGGAACTTTTAAATAGTAAAATAAATCATTATTTGGTTTCTGGGAGTTTTTTAGGGCTAGTGACAGTAAATCATGAGAACTTGGAGTCATAATATTTTACATATAGTTCTTTGCTCATCTCTCTTCCTCCCCTCTCTCTCAGGTTGTAGTGGAAAACGCAGTAGTTTAGGAGTCAAGTGATGAAGGTATTTGTTCATGCTCCATTTTGCCAGGTGAATCTGTTAACCAGGGGAATGGATTATCAGTTACTGAGCTACAGTCGTGTGTCAGGCATTGCTAAGTGTGAGCTAATACTTACCTCATTTAATCTTAATAAAAATATCGTTTGGTAGGCTTCATTTTACTGGTGAGAAAATAGGCCATGACAAATGAACTTACTTTCCCAAGACTTCACAAGTAGTAGTTTGATGGTAGAGAAACAAATACAGGTCTGTTGGTTTTCATTGTTTTCCACTTTGCCTGTAATTCACATCTGTAAAATGAAATTGGAGTAGGTCAAGGCACACAGGTGTTTTGCTTCTAAACAAAAAACCGAGTTTTTGAGGTTGCTGTGAGGTATGACAGCAGTCTACCGGGGGTGACAAAGTGAGACTTCGTCTCCAAACAAACAAATAAGTTTTTTTTACAGAGTTAGTACCATTACTTTTTTTTTTTTTTTTTTAAGAGATAGTTTTATTTTGTCGCCCTCGGTAGAGTGCTGTGGTGTCACAGTTCACAGCAACCTCCAGCTCTTGGGCTTAGGCGATTCTCTTGCCTCAACCTCCCTAGTAGCTCAGACTACAGGTGCCTGCCACAACACCTGGCTATTTTTTGTTGCAGTTTGGCCGGGGCCTGGTTTGAACCTGCCACCCTCTGTATATGGGGTTGGTGCCCTACTCACTGAGCCACAGGCGCCGCCCCAGTACATTACTTTATAGTGGACAAAATTGAGGCCAGGCCTCAGGCCTGTAATCTTAGCACTTTTGAGAGGCTGAGACAAGTGGATTGCCTGAGCTTATAGGTTTGAGACCAGACTGAGCCAACCTTCTCTCTAAAAATAACTGGGTATTGTGGCAGGCGCCTGTAGTCCCAGCTACTTGAGAGGTTGAGGCAAGAGAATTGCTTGAGTCCAAAAGTTTGAGGTTGGGTTGCTGTGAGCTGTGATGCCATAGTACTCCATGAAGGGTGACGGAATGAGACTCTGTCTCTAAAAGAAAAAAAAGTGGATAGGCTCAGTGCCTGTGGCTCAAGTGGGTAGGGCGCCAGCCACATACATCTGAGCTTGTGGGTTTGAATCCATCCTGGGCCCGCCATACAACAATGATGGCTGCAACCAAAAAAAATGGCTGGGCATTGTGGCGGGTGCCTATAGTCCCAGCTGCTTGGGAGGCGGAGGCAGGAGAATCATTTGAGCCCAGGAGTTGGAGGTTGCTGTGAGTTGTGATGCCACGGCACTCTGCCCAGGGCAATAGCTTGAGGCTCTGTCTCCAAAAAAAAAAAAAAAAAAAAAAAGTGGATAAAATTGTTAACTTTATGTTTTACCTCATTAATTTTCTACCTTGATATGACAAATGCTGAAAATACAAGCAAATATGTTATTGAAATTGCCAATTGTATGTCTAGTTTTTCAACTTGTTTCTTTTGGACAGTGTGTGGCATGGTTATAATTTTATTAGGTATGCTTGAGTAGCAGTGGCTGCAAAAATACAGGGTGGCCATAAAGTTCACGTGCAATTTAAAATAGTGGTTTGTGTGCAGTTTTAAATAGACCACTATTTTAAATTGCACACGAACTTTATGGCCACCCTGTAGAAGAGAGAATTATTTGTCCAACAGATTAGGTATGAGGGAGTTGTAGATTTTAAGGGTGAGATGCCTTCATAGATATGTCTTAATACATAGTAAGAGTTGGTTCAAAGTAGAGTGTGTGTGTGTTGCTCTACTACACTATTGAAATGAAAAAAAAAAAAGACAATCCTTTTAGTTTTAAAAATGTATCTCTTTGGCTTGGCGACTGTGGCTCAAGAGGCTAAGGCGCCAGCTACATACACCTGAGCTGGGGGTTCGAATCCAGCCCAGGCCCGCCAAACAACAATGACAGCTGCAACCAAAAAGTAGCCAGGCGTTGTGGTGGGTGCCTGTGGTCCCAGCTACTTGGGAGGCGGAGGCAGGAGAATTGCATGAGCCCAGGAGTTGGAGGTTGCTGTGAGCTGTGATGGCACAGCACTCTACCCAGGGGACAGCTTGAGGCGCTGTCTCAAAAAAAAAAAAAAAGTATCTCTTTGAGATTTATTTGAATGTTTGAGTAGAATTTAACCACTTTATTTTAAGTCTGGTAGATTGAATGAGGGAACACGATGTCCTACATATGTAATTATTCTTCAAATAAGTGGTAAGTGGGGGTGGGGAGGGAACAAACTCTTTGTACAGACCTGTATGTGTTTGAATTTGAGCCTGCCACTTACTATTGTTGTATGACTTCAGACAAGTTACTTTTCTGAGATTCTGTTTCTTCAGCTATAAGATGGGGGTAACAATGCCTACTTTTTAAGATTGTTGGGAAGATTAGATAAAATAAGTAAAAAAATTGAGCTTGGTGCTAATATTAATAAATAGTGGCTAGAATTAATAACAACAGTCTAATTTTTTTTTAACTGTCCTATTTTCATTAATCTTTCTCAAGAGTAAGGAACGTGGACAATACCAACTGGCTGGCAGGTCACAAATGCCTTGCCCTCATTAGGAATTTTAATTACAGTTGAGACAATTTCTAAACCAGTTAAGTGTTTTGATGGTTCAGGGAGAATAAGATGGATTCTTTAGTTGGTTGCCCTCCTTAATCTCTGTACTACTTTTTGTCATGTTGATTTGGGGTTAAAGATGAGTGGATCCATAAATCAAAAGTATGATTTCTTGGTTGGTTGAATGATATGAACAGTTATGACACAATAAATAATTGCATTGAATAATGGTTATCGACTTGTAAATACATTTGTATGTTAGGTGAAATCTTTTAATTTGAACAAAAATTTAGAGTATTAGTGACGTACCGGTCCACTAGAGATTTCTCTTTCTGTTTTAAAGAAGTTTTAAAAATTCCTACATAATATATAAGGTATCCAAGTGGATAAATCAATAATACAGAACTAAAAGGGTATCCAACTATTCTGGACAAGAAGTATTACTAACATATGTGAACACACTGTGTACTTTTGCTCAGTTATGTTCCCTTCCTTCCTCTTCTAAAGTAACCAGCTATCAGAAATTACTTTTTATTATTCCCATGAGTTTCTTTATATTTATGCTACATTTTCTTATGTCTGTAAATAACATATACTATTTTTTAAAAGTTTAGTATTTTATTTACAACATTATATATTCTGTAATTAAAAAAAGTTCATCATTGTGATTGAATAATATATCCATGTTGAACTGTGTGGTGTTGAACCTTCATTTTAGGTTTTCCATTGTATACAGAATAGGTATATCAGTTTTCTTGTTAATGAACAATTACATTGTTTACTTTTTTCTTTGCTATTATACAAAGTGATAATTTAGATAGGCTTGTGCCATGTTGGGTGGGGTTCTTTATATGTAACTGATGGTGGTGAGAACTTTAGTTCTTTCGTCTTTAGTTCGTCTTTTCTACCTGGAAATTTAACATTTTTCTTAAATAAATTGATGCTTTGTGAATTTAAGCTGTTTTTATTGGTTCTCCTAAGAACTTGGGGTTATTGATCTTAAGTACTATATTTCCCTATATTCATACAATTTTCTAACTTGGGATTATTGATCTTAAGTAGTATATTTCACTGTTTTCACTAATTTTCTAACAAAAAGACTTTAGCTATGTAAATTCTTTGTTACTGAATTTAGGCAAGATGCCATTAAAACTTAGAGCAGATGGTCATTTGAGTGTTAGTAGAATGAATCAGAAGCTATCATCAGGAGGTTCATTTAATGGTGGCAGATGTCTTCATAAAGCTTAGCAAAGGAAAAAAGCGTTAACTCCCTAGGGTAATTTGGTATTCTATAGGAAGGAGAAAAAGCATTTAATGGGTTTAGTAAGGGAATTAAGTTTTATGAAATAAAAATTTTAAGGAATAACTTGCCAGGGCTAATGATTTTGGATGAGATAAATTGTGTGGATGTAGTAAAGGGAAAACAAAAAAGTTACCACAGTACAGTAAAGATTAATAAAATATTGGCCTTGTTTATTTAATACCTTTTTTGCTGCTTTAAGTTTTCTTTAAATACCAACTTTTGTTTTAAAGTTAATTAATTACATTCACATTAAAAATTATGTAGTACTCATTTTGGTAGTGGTGTGGGTTGCTTTGTTTACATTTCACAGCTGTTCAGTAGCTTTGCTGGCACTTGAACTGTGGGAACTAAGAAAGGATTTGGATGTGCTTTTGTGTGCATTAATGGTTTTCCTGAAGTATTTTTTTCTTTAACCAGTTGTCATTGTGTGTTTAAATGGTTCCTTTTAAAGAAGGCCTATACATAGATTATGAACTCATGAATGTTAATCATTATACTTTGTGGAAAGTTAAATTAGAGATGAAAAATGTGTCAATAGGGCAGTAGTTGCAAGCTGGACTTTTTTTTCTTAGTGGAGTGGGAAAATTGGGATATATTTTTCCTGTCTTTTATCAACCAACTCTTATTTGAAGAGCTGCTTAGTTACCTTTAGGATAAACCTCTAATTGTCTGGTGGAGACTGATTTATTTAGTGCATTTTACTTTTTTATGATGGTGGAACTAAATCAGAGATTTATTTTAGACCTTGTTCAGAAACTTAACCATAATGTGAACAGTTACTGTGATTGGTATTTAATATAATATTATGGTATTTTTGGTCAGCTTTCCTGTGCTAAGACAGATATAGTTATTAGACCCTAACTATAAGCATAAAGCCTTGAGGAGAATATTTAGGTAAGTGTATGTTTTCTTTCCATAATCACAGTGTAACTCAGTGTAAGGATTAAAAGGAATAAAAATGTTTGAAAATTAATGACAATTAGTGACACTGTGGGGTAGGGGAAGGGGAGAGCAGAGAGGGAAAGAAGGAGGGAAGGGTGGGGGAAAGGAAGAGCAGAAAGAGGGAAGGAGGGAGGGCATGGGGTCTTGGTGTATGACACACCCTTTGGGGGGCAAGACATAGTTGTAAGAGGGACTTTACCTAATAAATGCAATCAGTGTAAACTGGTTTCTTGTACCCCCAATGAATCCCCAACAATTAAGAAAAAAAAAAAAAGAAGGGCGGTGCCTCTGGCTCGTCAGAGCTGGAGGTTGCTGTGAGCTATGATGCCATAGCACTCTACTGAGGGTGACACAGTGAGACTGTCTCTAAAAAAAATAGAAGTCCTGGTTTCTTGTACCCTCAAAGAATCCCCAACAATAATAAAAAAAAAAAAAAAAAAACAAACAAGAAAAAAAGAAGTAAAACTGTTTCTGTGGCAATTATATATCTTATTAATACTAAAGTAATTCAAGCGTTGGTTCCTACAAATATTTGCTTATGATGCCTCATGTTATTGTTTTTAGATTTAATTTAATGTTAAATTTTGTGTTCATCTGCTGTAAACAGTGAAGTATCTTTGGATATGTCTTTTTCTTTTCTTTTTTTTTTTTTTTTTTTTTGAGACAGAGCCTCAAGCTATCACCCTGGGTAGTGTGCTGTGGCATTACTGCGCACAGAGACCTCCAACTCCTGGGCTTGAGAGATTCTTTTGCCTCAGCCTCCCAAGTAGCTGGGACTGCAGGTGCCCGCCACAACATCTGCCTATTTTTTGGTTGTAGTTGTCATTACTGTTTGGCGGGCCAGGGCTGGATTCCAACCCACCAGCTCTTTGTGTATGTGGCTGGTGTCATAGCCGGTTGAGCTTCAGGCACATAGCCTATCATTAGTATTAGTATTATTATTATCATTATTATAATTTGAGACAAAGTCTCAATATGCTGCCCTGTGTAGAGTCCTCTTGCATCATAGCTCACAGCAACCTCAAACTCTTAAGTGATTGTCTTGCCTCAGCCTTCCAAGTAGTTGGGACTACAGGCATCTGGAACAACACCTGCCTATCTTTTGCTTGTAGTTGTCGTTGTTTAGCAGGCCCCAGCCGAGTTCAAAACCCAGCCCTGTGCATGTGGCTGGACCCTAACCACTGACCTACAGGCTTCGAGCCATTTTTCTATTTTTGAGAAAATCAGTTTATCATTGATTTGTGTGTGGGGGAGTCTACTTATATTTGAAGGACTTCAAATCCTTTGTCATGTACATTGCAAATATTTTTCTCTGATTTTATTATCTTCCAAACTTCTTTATGATAGGCTTTCTTGAACAGAAATTTAAAATATTTTCGCTGTTATTATTGTTGCCGTTGTTATTTTAAGTGCAGGAGGGGCATGGAGGGCTGGGCAGTCCAGGGAGCAGGGTGGAGAGTCTG